>VXBL01007366.1:49896-155367 GCA_013400195.1 Aramus guarauna
AAAAAAAAAGACAGAATAATAGAACATTTTTCATGTGGAAAATGACAAAAAAAATAATTCCCTTCAAATATATGTGGATGTATCCTGTATTATCTTAGCATTATGAAGTAAGGATTCAAAAAAATAAAGAAAATATAATGTTTCATAAAAGATACACTTTCCATGAAGTTGTGTTTATTGCTATTTGAGAGGTCATATATATGAGAACCTTTCATTACTGTAGCTACAAATATACGACACTTCTGAGTCAAAAAGACTGAAAATGTCAGCAATTCAAGTAAAAAAAAATGTATACTTATAAGTTTAATATTACATATGTATATTAATGTACCACTGACCTTTCATTAAAGAACATTTCTGCAAGGCAGCTGATTTTTTGTTTTACAACCTGCATTTTTTACTGCATGGGATTATCTTTGACTTTTTCCTTAAACACAGTTCACTGAATCAGGAGTAATATACAAATTCTAGGGGAAAACACCACAAAAATCTACTTTATACTTACAATGGTACAGGCACAATTTACTTTTCATGCAAACTGCCTTGTTCTAATGTCACAGAGATAGTGCATAATTCTAAATGTATATCTGTATTGCTAAAAGCAAGTATCAAAAGCCTCCACTTTAAATGTTATTTTCAAGAGATAATAACTCAGGGTTAGTTGTTTTTTTTAAAATGGTACTGACACAAAGATCTAACTTTCATGAAGTGTCATCAAATCAATGATTGATATGAAAGGGCACTACATCATTCTCTACTTTGCAACTCAAATTGACAGGTTCTGATTGACAGCTCGCTGTCGGGTGGAGAAGTGTCTCACCTATTAATATCCTATAAAAGATCACAGGCAGCTATTTATCTCCTGGCAAAACTCTTTGAGGAGAATTGTAACTGACTACCTTTACCATGACCTTGAAAATGGAATGACAATACCAGCTAGTAGGCAGGAGAGAAATTTGACAATAACAGCTTAACTCCTGAACCACTTCAGTAAACAGCTCCTTCAAAAATGTATTATCACTATGTTTTACACAGTTCAAACACAGGGAACTTCAGTTTCAAAAGATCTGAGATTCACTTACTCAAATACAGTAAAAACTTTTATCCTAACATGAATCACACAGTCTTTTCAATTTACTGAGTAGCCAGAGAGATTACAAACATCTGACATAAGACATTCTTTAATGTTTGCTTAAATGATCTTGAAAATATCTAAATGCATCGTGTTGCTGGTGACTCCTCTGCACTGCATAGTACTAGGTTCTCATTTAGTGTGAGGAGTCCTTACATTACTCAAGGATTTAGTTCAGGCTTGAGCTGCTAAACACAGCTTTAAAGTGGGTGAGAGAGCAACTAATTTGACTTTGCGCTACACACATGGGTCTTTTAACTTTTTTCCTGCAATTTTGCTCTAAATACTTGCTGTGCTGAAAACTCCTTGGGTACTTCTGTTTGCTTTTCTGTGCAGTGATGTTAATCCAAGACCACTGCAGCAGAGGAACAGGTTGGGGGGCTCTGAATTTGTTGGCCTGCAGTTGTCAAATCAAACTGAGACTTCAAAAATGATTTTATATGGGAAATGAGATGGGAACATGGGTCCCATTTTACTTTTTCATAATAAATTCTAAATTAACCTTTGATATGATGGATAAGTATGATCTTTCTGAACAACATTTTTTTGCTAGTTGTGAAATTATCCTCACATTCTGTCATAAAGTACATATTTTTAACCTGTTAGACTACTGCACCCTCTATACCAGTGAAGGTGCTACTATTCTCAGCAGCTGATATGAGAGCAGATATGCTTGGCTTTGCCTGAGCTGGGCAAACACTGTGCTGTGTTATAACTGGGTTAAAAACCGCTTCTGTAATCCTCCAAATCTTACAAATTCAAGCTAATTCACCCACAAGACTGAAACAGCTATTTGAAACTATTTGAAATAGATATAGGGGTAAAATATATTTCCTCTTATAAGGATAAGTACATATGATTTAATAAGATATCTTGAATGAGGATGTCATTTTCATAGTCACAGTGCATCAGAATCACAGCTAAAATGGAAGAAAAAAAAATGTTGAAGTATACAATCTGAAGATATATTTTCATCACAAACATGTAACAGTGTGTTGATACAGGCCAATGCAAACCTAACTTATCCTCTCCTGTAACTCTCCTTTAATAAAAACATTCTTCTTCTTCAATTCCCCCCTCAGTGGATAAATTCTTTCAATGCTTATTCCCCATGGTTCCCTCCTCTACTTCCAGATTAGATCACCAATTAGACAGTGCTCTTTGTGACTGGACTGGTTGAATGCACTTCATTAATCCTTGTTCCTGCAGAAGGAAAAGGCAAACTTAGGCTTAGTTTTATCAAAGCAGGACTTTGTTCTACAAGCTGGATTTTCTTTTGTTCTGACCGCTAACAGTGCTAAAATCCTTGTTAGCATGCATGAATCCATAAACGAATATTTGCGTCTTACTTTTTTAAAAGACACACTTTAAACCACAAATCCCATATTTTTAAATTTTTTCAAAATCAGAAAAGAGAACTGCCCACTTGGGCGTATCTTATCAAAACCAGAAAAGGTGTTGAAAATGGAAGGTGAAATGGAAAAAAAAAGTAAAAATATGGAAAATCTGACTCTTTCTAGAGATACTTAAAGTGGATGTGTTTCTACTATATCTGCATTTGTGAAATAATTCGTTTCATGCAAATAGCCGAGATACTCTTGCCATCTCTAATTTCATGCCTATTTTATCCTTTAAATGCTTAAGGTGCACAATTCATATGTGCTTTTATTTCCTTTGTATATAAACTTTTTTCTCCCCTTCAAAAAGTACAGTCTCATAAGCATGAGAGGAAAAAAGGAATTTCTACCTACTACAGATGATATACATAAGTAAATCTCTCTCCCCCACAAAACTTTGGAGCCCAGTTTATAGATCTACTGCTTTTTAGCAGTGTTCCATTTACAATGCAGTCTGTCACTCATTGCAGAACTAGTTAGGTCCTTAATCATTCTTAAATGACTAAAATCTTTTATTTTCAGATGACCTTAAAATACGTGAATAAGTATGTTAGCTCCTCTGTTCAAAAGGAACAAGCAGAGGGCTGAGAAAAAAAAAGGATGAAGAACCAGTAGTGTTATTATGGCTGATAAGTTACCACCCTTTTTTAATATATGTGCACATATACATCATGTGTATACAAAGATACACAAACTCTTCTCTGTAATTTGTATTTTGCTGTAAACCATAAAGAATCTTCTTGTAGGATTCATAAAAACACTTGATTTCACAACTCTAACTCCAGTACAACATGCCAACCATCTGATCTTAAGACCTAGTGATATATGGAAAAAATCTAAACCACAGTCTGCTAGATTAGATGAAAATAAATTTGAATGTGTTTTGTAACAGTGACTCAAGGACTGAAATAGAATAGATAAAAAGAAAATAAAAAATTGATTAACTGTCATTACAAATTTTTGAATATTATAGCTATGCAACCTCTGACTGAAAAAATAAATCTGCATGTTCAACATCATCTTCACTGGAGCTTTTGAATATAAACATGTCTGTACGCAAATACTGTTTTCCAGAAGTTAGATTTCATTAGGGTATTTTTTAAAATATTATTATTAATTGTGATCAGCTATCCAAAATTGTCAGATACGTATTCTGTATCATAGTGTGGTAATTTTGTCTTCTTAATTTCTGATAAGTAATAAACAGGTCTCTGGCATTTTCCAAATTTGGACTGTCTGTGCAGCTGGTCATTAAAAGACATGCTGAAGACACATGAGTGACAACAGCATTGAACTTAACAAGAAATAATTAGTATCCATTTGACTTTCCAATATACTGTAATGCCTAGAGAGTGTTCTGATAGGTTTACAATTTTATACACTTGCTCTTCGGAAAAAGTAATTAGAATTAACATACACTGAGCTTATCTGCCCCCTTACAATTAGGGGGAGCAACTAAATTAATATTTGTTTTCATGCACTGGGTCTGACACTTGTATATTGTATATATTCTTCTCCAGTGCCATTTCTGAGCATTGAATATTGTATCTGGTCTCTTTCAATCTACCTAAGAACAGATGAAAACAGTAGTACAGATATCCTAGACTAAGGAAGAACAAATACAGTATTACCTGTCCAAAAACCAAACCAAAGTAAGCTGACGATATGGCTGAGAAATAGCTAGAAAAGAGAATAATGTCAGGGAGTCCATTGCCTGAACTTTGAAGAACTTGTAAACGTAATATATGTAGTAGGTATAATAAACTTATATAGATAAACCCTATATGTTGTAAATATGTAACTATATACACATTCATATATATTATATATAAATACAGCATAAAAGGGCTATATAGGAAGTATCAGTGCTACTGAAGATCGGAGCTTCATCTTATATTTATTGTAAAGGTAATTAACCAATTAAAACATGCATGATAGCTGATGATTTTTAGTTTAATGATAAAATGTATTAAAAACCAGTTAAAGCAAATGACCAAATTCTTCAAATTCAGGATTGTTTGAACTCTGGTATACTTATGCACAGGAATTACTGGTGTACAGGACTGAGCTTGCTACTTATTGTATTATTTAAACAAAAGAAGCCTGTATGACAAATCAAGTGTTGAGTCAAACGTGGCTAAAGAAGGGTTGAGAGAGACTGCTCACTGGAGGAAGTGGAATGACAAGAATGCTGTTGAGCAACTGTGGCTTCCAAAAAACTGGTGGCCCTTCAGAGAGTCAGATGTCTGACAGCTGCTGCAACCTGGTTGCCTCTTCACAGCCGTTCCCCTACAAATGGCCAAAGTCAGTAGACTACTCATAAAAGCAGTGGTCTGCTGGAGCACTGGAATTGACAGGTATGAAGTATATAATGCCAGAACCAGTGTGTCAAAGTAAATATTGATTTTGTTGCTCACACTAATACATGGGACAGATCAGTTCAGTGAATATTAATCTAATTACTCCTATTCCCAGGAGCAAGTTTTATGGTCATATACTTTGCATGTGAGTTCACTACAGGGCACAGTTAAGATTGCTTGAATGCCCTAATTGCTTCTCAATACCTTAATGTGCTTGGATATTCTTTAATTTAACATTGACTCTGAATCATCTGGGTTATAATTCTCACTGTAATTGCAGCATTCCTGCAACAAAGTTTATTGTAAATTACAAATATGTGCTACTAACCTTGACTTCAATTTAACATCACTTTTGTCTGGAAAGTACGTTGAGAACTGGGGCCAAGTGCCCAGCTGATGTAAAGCCACTTACCTTGAGCTAAGTCAACAAAGCGATGTTGACTTAGATGATATGTTGTTCTGACAGCTCCGAACACTGACTAAGCTATACAGTAACACTGTGTACATCATGAATATTAACAAAGTTAAAAGAGTTACTAGTTTTCTAGCACTGATTTACAATCTTGAACTCACCTGTTTTCCGGCTACCATTTTATTGTCATTGCACTGAAATCAATGAAACATTCAGTGATATCCAAAACATGAATCAATACAGGCACAGTACATACTTGTAAATCCCTAAAGAATCTGTCAACATATAGTTAATGTACTCAAGAGTCTTTTAAAATCACCAAAGGCTTGTACACTAAGCAAATAGCCTCTCAACAATTTGTTTGTGTGTGTGAATTGGTAGTAAACAAAGTACTTCACTGTTAAATTAGTTAGAATGTAGATGAGGAGGCATCTTTATATCACCATTGCCAAGAGGAAATAAAGATTTTTTATTTTATTTATAAATACTCATGAAAATGTTGATTGTTGGGAAGACTTACTCACTTGAAGAAATTTGATATTAATAAAAAATATTATTTTGTTATAATGAGATCACTGCATCATATATTTACAATGATAGAAATGATAGAAAAATTGCAGTATGAGATCTAGATTTTAGACAAACATTTTTTCTCACTATCTTGATGACTACTGCATGCAGTCACTAAGTCTAGAAAAATTAGCCTCTGATTCTTTGCTATAAGTTTTCATTCAGCAATGACACCATGTGAATGTATTCATAGTGACTACCTGGTACATATCTTTCAGATATGTTTAATTAAGAGTCTTTTTGTGTCTTAGAACATGTTTTTACTTTTGATTAACTATTTTTAGAAATGGTGCAACCTGTTTCAAAAGTCACTGAGAAAAATACTTTGGCATATTTTTCAAGAAATAAAATGGATGAAATATTTTTGCTCCGAACACATTGATTTATATTTCAGAATATACAAATGTATAATTTTATGATTTGATGCCATTAAAAGCCCTGTAGTGACAATTATGCCACAATGAAGCTAACTTTGCAAAAATGAAGAATGACTTAGGATGATTTTGTACATCCAATGTTTAGGTGACCCAATGTGATGGCTATCAAAAAATAATTGCTTTCAAAAAACCATTGATTTCCTAACTTCTGTAAATCCAATATTTTAAAAATGAATCTGGCTTAAAAGTGGAGGCATCTAAAATGACAGTATCTTAAAAAATTGGCCCGATGAATGCCATTTAATGGATGCATCAAATCAACAATGAAGAGTTTCCCACTCCAGAAAAGTCATTGATTGTGACTCTGCATTGTGCTTTCACGTAATTAAGTCACATCACAAAAGATTTTTCGTATTTCATGTTATGTGAAATTCACAAGAATGGAAATCCTAAAAAAGTTAGATGTTTTTTGAAAACTTTTCCTGAAGCATGCAAACATAAATAGCTTTTAATTTTTATAGAGAAAATCATTACATATCCAAATTAAAAAACAGTCACTTTCACTAACAAGATTAACTTCAGCCATCTTTTAAGGAAAAAAAAAAATCATAATATATAATGACATATTCCTCATGCCCACAAGTTCACATTTTTTTGGAAGTATCGTCATTGTGAAATGCCAGCATTAACTTATAACACAGTTAGAAACCTACCTTACTATAAACTGCACAGCTTCCTTTGTCAGTCTCTGAGTAAGGTTTTCATAGGATAGAGGTTGCTGGATAATCTGATGGTCCCTCATTAAGAAGCAGTTCAGGTGTCGAAAATGATAAAAGAAGAAGATCAAAACCGCAAGTGAAATAGCAGTTATTAACAAGCAGTAACCCAACGCTTGGAAAGGTACTTTGAGGAGGCCAACGTACTGCACTATTGCCAAAGAGACCAGGGTGATTCCAGCGATTTGGATTGGGATGACAAGGGATTTCTGAACGCCTTTTAAAAATACGCTGCCTTGGCCAGGTTTGCAGTCTCTGAAATTGGTCACAGTAAGCCCATAAAAGTAATCAAATCCATGACTGAGGGGGTGGTGACAGAAGTCATTACTGCTTTCACAGTTCATCCCAAGATGCCACTTTCCTACAAAGAGAAAAGGACAGGGAGTATTTTTGTAGTTAAATCATCAAACTTATAATGTGTGCTATTCCAAACATGAAACTGTCACTGTCTGACTGATAACCCCCCACCCCCAGCATTTATTGTGCAGATCTCTATTTTCAATCTAATCTTTCTTTATACCTTCATCAAAGACTTTGTTTCATGTCTGCCTCTTTGTTTTAGTTAGAAATAGTTTGGCAGAGCTCCTGATGGAGACCATTAAATTCTGAGTGAGCTAGCAGGTCACTGAAGAGCAACAGAGCCCTAACAGATAGTTAACTTTGAAAATGAAGCCTTTGTGCGTGTGTAGTTAAGTAGTCATAAGAAAATACCATTTTGTAGCAGCTACTGATTTCTTAGGAAGAGCCAATATGGACTTATCAAATACCCTTTCTGAAATTCTTCTGGTAAATCATTTACATCTGACTAGTTTAAAAAAAAAAAAAAAAAGAAAAGAAGAAACAGTAATAAACATGAAATAAATGAAGAATAGTGAAATCACCAAGGTATTTATTATTTAAATGATTGCAAAATCTCTGAAATTGCCAAACTTCCTTCAATATATACATATGTATATAGTGAGGGAGATTATTTATTATTTATATACATTTTATATACATAAATAAAAAAGGAAAAAACAGTGACAAGTAAATTACTGCCAAATACTATCTCTCACAGCATTTTGTCTTACTAGGAAATCATTCTAATTGTGCAATAATGTTGGGCACTGACTGACACAAGAAAACAGTGAGTCTGATTTGCATTATAGTAGCATAATCTATGTTCATGCTGATTACAGTAAGTATATAGATAATTCATTCTATGACTCAGGTACGATCCCTTATCATATGCTTATGCATCACTTAGTGCAACAGAGCTAACCGGTAGCTGTTATTTAAATTCAAACGCATTACTAAAAAAATTCAAATTCAGTTAAGCTTATTGACATAAATTTTGGCTAGAGTCATGCTCTTTGCTCTCAGCAAGGAAATGTTTTGAATACCTGACAAAATGCAGCATCTTTGACAAAACAGATGACAATATATATTACTGGGCCAATTTTTTTTTTTTTTTTTCTTCTGAATCAAATACCTAAACACGACCAGTATAATTCAGGGGTTGAGATCTTAAAAAGCAGACAACAAAAAATTCAAATCCAGTAACTCCTCAACCCCATAACCTAGCCCAAAGAAATTTCAAATATTTTGTTCTAGAGACTTCAGGATACACAAAGTACATGAAAGGAATAAAGCGCATATAGAATTTTCCCCTTTCCTGAAACATCCCAGCCTTTACACATTTCTAAGAGTCCCGATGCAGGCAGTCCTGAGCATCTACTGGGTCTAGAGAGCACCATATTCATCCTGCGCTTCTGCCTTTGGCAATGACAAATGTGGGTACTGCAGTACCAAAGAGGGTGAAAATGGGGGTCAGTTCTGATTTTTTGAAACAGCATCTAGAAAATGGGCTCAATGACAGAATTAAGGAACAGGATGGGAATATCATGTGCTTAAGTTCACCCGTCAGCGAAGATGGAGAAAAATACCACAGAAATCTTGAGCCTAATTGAATGCTTAGTTGAGTGTCCAGGTCTCATCTATCTCTTGATCGTCTTAGATTAGAAATAATTTCTGTATATCATAGAAGCAGGTATAAAAGTATTTTCAGGTCTTATGTGCCAGTGAAATGAAGGCCTCTACAGCTTTCTCATCCCATCAGAAGTTTTCCCACTTAGTGTCAGATGGCCCTTCACCTGAGGAGGTATTCTGCTTTCCGCAGGTAGAATGATGTTACTCACTACTTTTGATGTGGTCCAGTGAACATTATTGTGGCCAGTTACAAAAATGGAAATGCAGACCACTGAACTGAATTTTTAGTTCTTATAATGGTGCCATAGCTCTGAATTTCATTCCCAGCAAGCACAGACACAGATTTTGGAAAATAAATGCTTCAGGTTTTTTTCTTAGATTTACATGACTCTCTTTATGGAATAATCATAAGGCCAAACATGTAGCAAGGTGGCATTCAACAACTCTGATCAAGTTAGCTAATTGAAATAAAAGTAGAGGCTTATAATCACAAATGTAAATTAACTTAAAGCTTTAATCTTTAATTTTTTGCTTTTATTTGTCAATCTCAAAGCACCTATAATTCTGTTAAAAAACATGAAAAATAAATCCAAACAAATGAAACATACTGTCAAGGTCATTGATTATGACATAAAGAAGTTTGTTTAAATTGGATCTCAATAAAACTAGACATTGCAAGCCAGGACAGAAGAATCTTGCAACAACAAATTAGGACAGGGGAAAATATAGGACCTATTTTTATCAAAAGGGTTTTAGCAAGCACAACAAATTGTTCAATGTCAAGACGAACTTGGGCCTCAAAAAAAAAGATTTGTTCAGAAGCAACTTAAACCACACAAATCAGAGAGAAGGTTAGCTGGGGAAAGCAACAGAAGCACTGGCTCAAATTGTAGCAGCAGCTGTGACTGAAAGACACAATTGCCATCCTCAAATGGCTGATGAGGTAGAGGGATTTGATAGGTCCTGCGCTACTCTGAAAAAGTGATGACTAGGTCCGCAATACATGTTTTGTTTCATTCCTTGTGACAATAACCCCTGCCTTGAGCCAGCATTTCAACAGATTATTGTAATGTGCTTTACACTCTGGAGCCCTTCTGAATCTGAGAGCAGTGCAAAATGCTCTCACCTCTTTGCCAAGGGAAGCTTCATAGTATGCATGCTTCACACAAATACCATATGCATTTCAGCAGATTATACCAAGCTTCTGAGGGAAATTCGTGCTGTTAACTGTACATTATGAGTACCTTAATAGTTTGAGACCTAGGCTTTTTTCCCTTTCCTTTGGCTGCAATTAAGATTTCTGCAGAGCAAAAGCAATGCAATGAAAGGCAAATGGAAATGAGAGGCGAGAAACTTCATTTGGAACTCAGATTTTTGAACCCAGAATGCTGGAAAGGCTGCAAAAATCCATGTTTTCCCTCTACTTTTCCCTCAGATGGTTTAAAAGGGAGCAATCTGAAGACTGAGTTTTATATACTGATATTCTTTTGGTAGGGTTTTGTGCTCTTCAGATAAACAGCAATTTGCAAGATGTAAAGCAAGATGCAAACAAATATTGTATGTGCTCAAAGAAATGTAGTTATATAAGATACACATAGCAATAATAATATAAAGTTTATAAGCATACATTATTAATATGGTCAGATTTTAAGCTGTTCTATTAATATCTGGTTTATTAATCCTACTTCACAGACTCAGACAATCTTGTATATCTCTCTCTACTGTGATGGTGTGTCCAAATACAACACCTCATTCTGGAGGAAAGATACCAGTCCCAATTTAGCCATTAATATCTTAAACTTTGGAGATAAGTTACACAGGTGGATTTTAAACTTCTTTGGATGCTAGACAACACACTGGGTAACAGTAGTGAGGAAAATCTGACTTTACTCACCTGTAATTGAGTACAGCAGTAGTTAAAATAATACCCATCTACTTCCAGTGGAATTTTTGCATTATGAATAGCTATTTCCTACAAAACATCAACATTCCTTGCTACTCTCCAGGATCCTTAACTGGTAAAATATTACATATTAAATGAAGCTGCCTTTTTTAAGAGTAGTTGGTTTTGTTGCAGATCATCTGACTGTCTCTTCCTGACAGATCTATTGGATGCCACCTTCTTTGTATCACAAAGGAAAAACAATGAGGTAAGAAAGTGTATACATAAAATAAATTTATAGGTAAAATATATTTAGGGACGTATCAAGCAAGAGGAAGCATATATTCAGAAGAAGGAAAAAAAATAGAAAAGAAAGGAAAATACATTTAAGAAAGAAAAAAATACCCTTAAAGAGTAAAGAGGAGAGAAACTGGGCAAAAACAAAGAAGTGACAGTACAGGCTTGAGGAACTGAAAGGCTTCAAATTACCCTTATGCCAATCCATCACTGGTGCAGGATTTGACAATTAATTGTTTGGGAACTGCTGAGTTAGACTGAACCAAGCAAAGACTCCCTGACCTAGACTGATACGATGTGATAAGAATACCAGCAGAGGCAGCAAATGGGCTGGTTGGGAATCACGGTCTGTCTATCTTGTCTTCAAATCTACATAATTTTTCTTTTTGTCATTTACATATACTTTATCCTTAATTTTAATGCACTTCCTGATTTTTTGGAAGCTTTCACTATACTCTAAGGATATGGTAATACTATATCTTATGGTTTCATAGCTATCATTCAGGCCACTTGGAAGAATTGTTCATTAAACATCATGGAGATAACTTCTGGAGATCTAAGCGGCAAGCTGTCATGCTGCAGTGAAAGTAGTTAAAAAAAGAACATTAACTAGGTCAGCCCCAGAAAATGAGTATTTGTGTTACAGTACTTAATACAAACAGAAAAAAAATATTTTTTGCAGTCTTTAATTAAATATAGAGCAATATGAATTAACTCTATGATGAAAATGACAAATTATTAATGGCTTTTTTGCACTATGGTTCAAACACATCTGCACTAAATATACTTCTATTAAGAGTTTCCTGGTTTCTGTTTCGAATCTGTCAGGACATGAAAGTATTTTATACTTTCTAAGAATGTGGTATAGCCAAGTAGAATTTTTTAGTTAGGAACATCAACTTTGGTTACCTAAATAATATGGATATTTTTTGAACAGGGGTGTGAATTATTAGCCTTGCTAAACAGCCAGATTTTTAAACAAAAATTACTCCCAAAATTGCATGCTTTCGTTACATTTTAAAATCAAATTGGGTGCATCAAGCTTCTAAAAGAATGTAGTAACATTCCAGTATGACGTTCTCTAAACAAATGTTTCCTGGTAATTCCAGTGCAGAAATGAGCATTATGTAATACAAGTTGCGTTTCACAAAAATCTTCTAAAATGTAATGTGTGGAATAAGTCAGTGGCTAAATTAGGGGAAAAAAATCACATTATTTAAATGCTATACCTTTATGATATTCATTCCAATTCTGTTTAATATTCATCTGCTGGGATTCTTTTGAGATTCTTTGATATTTATGCTGCAGTTAGTGGTCTGAACTATCTTTATAATGAGAGAGAAACACATGAGATAATTTTCCTAGAAATGCCCATTTCTGTCTGATGACTGAGAAGAGAATCCAGATGGTTAGCCCAGGTACTACATTACCTAGTTTATGGATATTCGAAAACTGGTGAAATGAATCTCACCACTCTGCTAACTTGTACCCTGCGATTGATCCCTCATTGTCTTTCTGTTGTAATCAAACTCGTCTTTATACTGAAAACTTTTTAAGAGCTTGACTAATTTTCAATTTGTTCATCATGTTTCTTCAGTACTTTGCACAGTGAGACTATAACTGTACAAGTGAATTAGACATACTTACCTGATTAGTGTTACGCATATGCATGGGAATATGCTCAGCTTTGTGCCAGAAGAATAAACTCATTATGCTGTGGGGGAAAAAAGCTTAATGCAGACCCTTAATAGCCTATATGGAAAACTAATGTTCTTTTGATTTAAATGAATGAAAAATAATGCTGTGTATGTATGCAATTTTACCTATTAGAGCTGTTGCATAACCTCTCTGCTTCAGGAGTTTGGAAAAAGTTATTTCTTCAGAAGGAAGTCCCCCAGAAGAGGCAGAAAATAAGAAGACACCAACTCGTGAGAAGGCAGCCATTCCTAAATACAATGAAAATGAATGAGACTTGGATAATATAGTGAAACAATTTTCATTCGTTCTTTCTGAATGCAATTTTTTACTTTAGGTGGCATCACTTAAATGACATATTACCACCAGATGCTAAACATTGCAAGTGGCAGATACAATCATCCATTTAGCTGAGTGAGGTCTCTTCTGTACTGACAACAGAAATTGAGAAATGGAGAAAAAACTATCTGGTTATAACTGTGGGGCCAGCCATCACATAAACAGCTGCATCTTCTTCTGTAGATGTTCTAAGGTACAACAGATCTGAAAGAAGTTGGGCTTGCATAATTCATTTTTCTCGTACACAGGGAAGGAATGGAGCTAAGGACTAAGCGAGATCACTCCCAAGTTCAACTCTCAGAACCTCCACTTTCCTCATACGTGGTTTTCTACAAGCCTTTAAGGTTATTTCAGTTAAAGTAGGGCAGTCTTATGCTGGGCATGTAAATATCATGAGGTCAGAAAAAGAGCAAGAGAGAGTCTGACTTTGGAAACAGGGTGACCAGGGCACTCAGCTTTGATGGGAGAGGACCAGTGCTCCAATGGCATGAACACACGTAATTCCATGTACACAGAGTGCATTAAAGCTGCATCAGGTATCAGGTAACAAGACAATATCTAAATAAGGCACAGTAATTGCTATGTACTGAAAGTCTGAGAAATACAAAGTTGAGCTTATACACTGCTCTGAGGATGAGGAACTTGAGAGCTCAGGTTCATGAAAATTAGATTACTAGCATTCCAGATGAGAGCTGGCTCCGTGTATAGACAGACAGTACACAGAATATCTATGCAAATCTGTGCAGATGTATCTCCAGGAAGTCTGAATTATGCAACTGGATGATTGCAGTGCCAAAGTTACATGACTGATGTAGACAACCGGAATCTTCCCTCAGGTATCCCTTGTGGTTAGATGAGAAAAAGACTCGTTAGACTAGTTTATTAGAGAGCTCAACCTACCCTTAAATGTTGACTTCAGTTTTTCACCCCAGCTAGCCTTATTGATCAACAGTTTAGGTAGTTTTAGTCATATATACTCTATCTATACTTCATTTAATATCTGTTTATTTATATTTATTTAATGTACTTTGATCTCTTGTAACTGAAATCAGTATAATTCCCTTAAGCTACCAGAATGAAAGTATGGAACCACGTTTGGGTTTTTTTTTTTCATTATTACCTTTCTCCGAGTTTGTGTCTTGTCAAATACTGCATTTTAGAATATTTTTCTTCAGGTCTATTAACAGGAGTTTTACATTTTTAACATTTTTTTCCACATCATGATTCTAGTATCTTCTATAATAATCCTTTACTAGTTCTTCACTGATGTTTGAAAGTAGTTCATATTTAGCCATTTCGTAACTTCATTAAGACAAAGTTCAATTTTTGCACGTAGGTGGAAATGATTAGGTATGACTGAAAGCAGATCAGTTAAGAAAAAAATCAGTTGAAAGGCTAAGTTTTCAGAAATAAGAGCAAGGATCGTAATGGAAAGTGACCTGTGGCTTTACCTACAGTTAATATTAATAGCAATGTAGCTGTAACAGGTATATAAAATTTTCCTTTGCAGCTGAATGTAATGGAAAATTTAGCAAGTTATATTAGCTGGCACTTTTGCAGAAGCTTGTTACTTGATTTGAATGAGCACGAACATATCAAGTAGGCTCCAGAGTCTTGCTTTGCTTTCGTTCCCAGAAGCAAGGACAGGATGTTTTATCACTAATGAACAAGTGATCTGATTAATGTATAATGATCCTTGCTAAAAATGATGTTAAGGGAATGTTAAAGTTGCATGGCTAAGCACTGAGGGGCTCAGTCCCAGCACACTAAAATAAACAGACTGGATCTTTACTGACTCAAATGGGCTTTGAATCAGGTACTTTAAAAGTAAGAGAAGTTATTAAAAGCATGCATGCATAGGATACTTAACACTGTGCATGGGTAGATATGGAACAAAAATACTTAATAAGAAGGGAGATTTTTTGCTTTTTTCTTCCAAGCATTAAGGGCTGCTGGAATACCTTAATGAACTGCCTTTCCCCCCTCCTCTGAAAAAAATAACAATTTGTCTAAGCCAAAAGGTTTTGTAGAAACAGAAATGTCTGAGCAGAAGGATTTACACTGAGCTCTTCCATTGCGTCTTTCCAGATGCATCTCTGTGATGCTCAACACTGAGGCTGCCCACCAACATCCTGGGAGCAGCCTGAATGCAACTGTGGAGGCAGGCAAAGAGCCCATGGCCATTTGGACAGTGGAGGAAGTTGATGGAATTTGGCTGCATCTTCCATTAAATAAACACAATCAGATTTTTTTCTCGGTATTTTAAAAAAAATCTTTTTATCATTAAAAATAAAAAAATATTTTTGTGTTAACACTTCTGAAATGTGAGAATTTCCCATATATGTAGATTTCAAATGCTGACCAACTCTATTGAGCTTGATTAGTCACTGAAATGAGTACTTAACCTGGAATGATAAAGATATCAAGAAAGGCCAGAAAGAAACCGCTAGAGTTTACTGTAAATAAAATGAGATATTTATATATAAATAAAGTAATGGGACTTTACCTGATCTGATAGGATATCGCCCTGTCAGGAAAGCTGCCCTGCTTGGAGTACAAAGTGGAGATGCTGCTATATGCTGAGTAAGGGTCACTCCTTCCTCTGCTAGCCTGTCAATATTAGGAGTTCTGGAAAAATATAAGCAGGGGGAAAAAAAAAAAAAGAATACACAAAAATGATTATTTGGAAATGAGCATGGTGAGATCAAGGCATCAGAGGCAAAAACTATCAAGAAAATCAAGTTAAGACTTACTGTATGCAAATTATCAAAACCATGGTGGTGTTGCAATTCTAAATACTATCGTGTCAAATGTTTTTACATTAGCTGTCAACACTGAACTGAGACACTGTGGCATTGTGCCAAAAATCTTTTTCCTCACCCTAAGCTACTCTTCATGGCCAGTGCTAAACTGTGACACCTGGACATGTTGTATCGCAACCCTTCTTAATGCATTCCTTGATCCAGAACTGTAACTTTACTACTTACATGGCCTTTCTGCTTCAGCAATGGGGAGAGGAGAGACTGGAGAAAGGTTGTGCTTCCTGACCCCCTACTTGGTGTCACTTCTCTCTTTCCCTTGCAAAAGTTTTTTGGGGTAGGTAGGGGTAATGTTGTGTGGTGGTATCAGTTATTAGGAGACATTCAAATGGTCATGACTCTGAGTTAGTCTCTATATGAACGATGTTTACGTGTCTGGCATGACTTATGTCTGCAATAGTAGATCCAGGAGCACACCCAGGTTTCTATATCTGCATGGGAAACTTGTCTGTGACCTGCCTGGCTCATCATGCAGATAAAAATTGGTTCCTGCAGGAAGAAATCCTGTGCCCTTGTTCTGTAGAAACAAAACGAGGAATGCAGACTGGCCACGAGCTACAGCATGCTCCAAAGGTCCCTGACCTGTTCTGAATTGTCACATAAAAGAACATAGCTCCTGGAGCAGTTCTGGTCCTTGGGAGAGGAGTCATCCAAGCATCAGTGTTGTATATACCTTTTTCTTGTTTAGAAGCTGTAACTTGAATGATTGTTGCTGAGTTTGAGTTACAAGGGAGTTTTTACTTCCGACTAACTTCAGCAGGAAGAAGAGTATTTAATGTTTTACAGGACAGTGCTTTTAGTCTGAACATTTTATTTAACTTGATCAAAGACTTTGCACCACTGAAACATGATGACTAGGTACAACTTGTGCTGTTTACATAACCATCATACCTAAGCTGGCAGAAAGGATCATACTGGGGAACACTGCTGAATTACTCAGGTATATTAACATTTGTTTTAATGAATTTTTTTATTACAGCATAGAGATAAACAAAGGAAAAAAATCAGCACTATATTTCCAATTGGTTAGTGACAAGTTTGTCTCAAATCGCAAGTGCTTCAAAATATGCTTAATACATAGTATTTGGGTCACGTATATTTTAAAGAAAATTGTTAATTATACTTTGCTTCTCTATACCTACCCTTATTTGGTTGGTTGCTCAATTCTCTGTTTATGATGCAACTTTTCAGCAGCATAAGTATGTCTGGTAAGTCTTTTTTTCTTATTAGGTAAAGAAAACAAAGATTGAACATTCTAGTCTCTGGAAAGGTTATTAACTTTGGTTACTTATAAAGAATCACTAATCAAATCTCTGAATTTTTGGGGGTTTTTAACTGTACAAATCTAAAAAAACTAATATATAAAAACCTAAATATATAAAAAAATAACTAAACAGTAATTAAAAGGTATCATCATACCTTAAGGTTCTGTTCCCATAACATCCCAGGTCTCCAATACCAAGATCATCAGCCATCAGTAAAATGACATTGGGATTTGAAACATGGTGGGTACTGGCACTGTTTATGGCACACTGGCAAATTATTAGAAATAAAACGAGTCTCATCTTCTTCCTGGTGTGTAAGAACAAGTGGAGAACATAATAGATAAAGACCTTTTTTTTTTTATTTGACTGTTAATTTAATTTAGACCTACTATTGCCCTGAACTGTACAGTAGAAGAGAAGAAGAAAATTAGATTGTATACTTTTATTTGGCTTTTTTCCTAAAGAGGGCTTTTTTTACATTATTTTCTCTGTCATTTTTTTTTAAATAAAAATGCATCTTTTAGTATATAGCTAATCTTTCCTTCCACACCTTTACACAGATGAAGCCTTTAAATAAATAACAATGAACAAAGAACTAGTGACAATACTTTTGCATACACAGATGCACTACACAGTAGTAAATAATGAGAGCAAATAAGGCTTTTTTTTTTATTCTTTAGGTATAAATGTGATTTGAGGAACACAGAAACTGAAACCATTTAGGACCAAAATTTCCAGGGTTCATTGCAGAAAAAAAGTTAATCAATTCTGCTACTGAATTAAATGACTGAATTTCCCTTCGGGAAGGGAAAAAAATGATGCTCGAGTCTCTTGACAGGATTAAGTATTAGGGCAAAGGGGACAAAGAGATGCACTGCCAAATTATTTAAAGAAATGTTTAAGAAAGAGCTCTTCGTAAATGTTTTAAGTATCAGGGCCTATAGCAAAATTAGATAAAAATATTTGACATTGTATCACAAAGTTCTATAAACAATGCTCATGTTATATCCAACTTAAAACAGGAAGAATATTGTATTGTACACAATACTACATACCATCACGGTTTTGTGATAAAAGCGGTGTCTATTTGCAGATGTGCATGCTATGAATACTATTTTACCTAAACAGATAGGCGTCATATCTCTGTTTTAAGTGGCGTTGACTATGCTCTGGCTGAAATTGAGTGCCTCTAGGCTGTGACGGACTGTGCCAGGTATACATATCAAAAAAGAACAAAGACTCTCTTTATTTTGCCCTTAGTAATACTCCCTTCTTTTCAGGATGCAGACAGCCTTTTTCAAATGCAGATGAGGTATGAGTCATACCTGCACTCTGGATTTTATGCTGAGACAAGAAGGAAAGCAGAGGAAACCAAGATTGAGGTAGAAATTTGAAAATGAAAGAGTAGGAAAAGGAACTAGAAACAAGAATTTCCAGAGATAATGGGGACAGCAGGTCAAGAAAGAAAAAACTTGTAAATCAGTGAGTTATGGTAGATAAAAGTAAATGGAAAGAAGATAAAGAAGCCAGAACTGGAAGAACTGGTACAGAGACTAGACATCAAGGGAGCAAGATTCATAAATCAGTGAGGTGTGGTGGGTAAAAGTATCTGTAGAGAAGATGAAGTAGTCAGAACTCAGAGTTTGGAGTGACTTGAATGAAGAGGAAGAAGGCAAACTTGAGATCCAGCTGGAATGAGAATTACAGGTTGAAATGAGGAGAAATGGTAGAGTTTAAGAAACTGGAAGGGATAGGATGACAGTGGATAGGAAAACAAATTGAGGAAAAGAGCTGAGAGAACTGAGAGTGTCCGGGACGAAAGAGCTGAGGAGTTATGATTAAGGCAGATGAAGGGAACTGATTGGAAAGAAGAGCCTGTGCAGGTAAGACTTGGGACTGACACAAGTGAGAAGAGATCAAGATAGCAGGGATCAACCAAGACAGACTGGGACTTCTGCTTCCCAACTTTCATTATTGCCATTCTGTCAGAAAGTATAGGTACAAAGAGGATTTTAACTCTTTTAATGCTTGTTCACAGATAAAACACCAGTAAGTATATTAGCTGATTTCTACTGCTTAGCATACACTTTATAACCCATTGACCTCACTTTGATGACAACAGTTCTGGTTTAGACTTCAGCTGACAACACCTAAAGATCGCAGCCCTATCACTGCAGCAACAGATTGTTACCTGGTTCACTTCATGGGAAGCAATATACTTCATTTCAGACATGGAAAACGCATACACAAAAACCCTAAAACACTAAACACCGTTCTGCTTGGTGGGATGCTTCTAACAAACCCTTCATCAAATTACCATAGTAATGAAGCTGTGTAGCACCTGCCACAGTGCCAATTTTTAATCTCCGCAGTAGATTTACCTTTCTTCCCTGAAAGGATAAACAAGTGTGACATGCTTCCCATGTGTTGTAAGAGAACAACTAACACACTGACCCCATGGGATAGGAACAACCTGCTGCTGTATCTTATGTTCCTACTCCGCTGTTCAGACTGCGAGGGTCTCAAGGCCCACGGTAATATGGATGTTGAAAAGGGTGACATATATGCTGGTGACATTGTATATAGAGTTGCATGGATGCTCGCAGGACCTGCACATTCATTTCACAGAATTATTGAGGGCCCCGTTTTGCTCTAAGCTTCACATTGTCTGAATAAAACCTAGAAATACATATCCTGCCACTAATAAAATCATCATTTTAAGAGCATAAAGCTAGCTGTTTTACAAACACTAATTCCAAGGTTTAATTCAACTAGTCCAAACAAAACATCCTGTGTTTTAATTAGAAGATATGGAGCTATGGAGAGTAGTCTTTTTGAATACATGTGGGGTCTTTAGCAAGAAGAATGGAGCAAATTAATTTTCCTTTTACTGAGCAAAGTTACTGTTGGAAACCAGACTAGTAGCTGTATTTTATTTTTCCAGAATGAAATCAATCTCAAGAATGAGTGAAATATCTTAGAAATTAACTGACTACAATTTATCTGAATTTTAAAGCAATTTCAAGTCTGTGTAGAGACAAAATCAGTAGGAAAATAACCTATTCATCAAAATACTTAAGAAAATTAATCACCTTGGTCCAAATTTAAAATCTGCTGTATATGTTATATAGTCTCTTCATATAATATATTTAAACAAATCTACAAAGCAAAGTTAAAAATAGTTGTGCCCAATATGAACTGGATCATTGTCATTTGCAAAGTGGCTAAAAATCTCTCACTATTTGGATCTATTCTTGGACAAGTTACCCTCATTTAGTACCTTCATTTCTCATTTTGCAAATCAACAAAAAAAACATTATTGAAAGATGTGTCTGAAACAATATTGCTAGATAATCCTCCAGTCTGAAGGACTATTTGTAGACACTTTCACGCACTGGGCTATTTGCCTCCAACCTGGTAACGTGTCCCTGAAGTTAAATTAACAAGGAAACACGAAAAAAAATTGATCCAAACAACTCTGATTTCTCTGGTGAACTCCCTCTGCAGTAGACTTTCATGTGTCTTGAAGGCATGTATGTGGAAAGCAAGAAAAGCTGGATGGATGAAATTGAGTGGAATGGACAATAGCAAAGAAATTTGGAGGAGTACAAAGGGAAGGACATGAGAAGAATGAAGCTCTGAGAATGCTGAAGCTCATCTGTGTCACACAGGGCATTTTAATGGTGAAAAGACAGGCATGTGCAGACCTAACATGAAAATGGTTGCACCAAATCAGATGAAGTTTTCATTTAACCCAGTGTTTAGTCTCCAACAGCAGCCAATCCAAATGCTTAAGGAAAGAACATAAGAAACTTGGTAAGTATATTCTTCTACTAGTGTGCTCTTTCAGCTTTCGGCAGTCAGTATTCAGGGTATTTTGGACAGGAGAGAACTGTATTCAATATGGCCCCATGGATCTTTTTACCTTCATGAATTTGTTTTAGTCCATTTTGCACCAATTAACTTTTTTTTTAGGCATTGAATCAATTTTGTTGTTGTTGGGTTTTTTGGTTTGGTTGGTTGTTGTTGGTTTTTTTACTTCCATAACATCTTGTAGATGTTCCTGCAATAAGCTTCAGCTTTGAAGACATGCTCTAGATTGATGTGGCAACATTTTTCTTTAATTGTGTGTAGGACACATTAGTGCAATTTTTAATCCCTGCTTCACTTTCCCTGTGATATAACAGGACTAATAGTACCTCCTTTCTTCCCAATGTTGCTCCTAAATTGAGTAGATTTAAGAACAACCTTAATTTGCTACAAGAGCTCTATAAGAATTCAGATTTCATACATGCTATTTCAAACTACTATAATCATTGTATATGAACATATATACACAGATGTCTCGATATACACATCTGCACATGCATGTGGGTGCATATACACACATATCCTGCTTTTCCTACATTTCTTCAAATTACATTATTGAGAGTCTAATACATATTTTTTATTTGTATTAAAACAAATTAGGCATAAATTAAGAACAAACGGATGAAAACAAGTAATAGATATAATCCACTATTTGTTGATATTTCATATGGATTTACCAACCACTTCTTTTTAAGTTTTAGTTTTCTACATTTAAAAATGGTGGCAGATCATATAGAAGCCAAAGAGTTGGTTCCTCCCTGCCCTTGGCATAATTAGCTCAAATTATTGCTAGTTGTTTCATCCTTATCCTGATTACTAGACACATGCATCTCTTACAAGAACGATGGTACGAAACTCTTTCGAATCCCTCCTCCCAACAGAATTATCCCAGCATTTTTATTCAGGTTGATTAAGCTATTTATCTCTAAACTACTCTTTTAATGTAACAGAATCCTTTGAGGAAATGCTTAATATACTTTATCTTTGAAGGTACAGTATTTTCTGATAAATAAGCAACATTTAAAGATACTCACCTCATTAAAAAATGTCGTGCTATCCTTAAGCAGTATGATAAAAATTAATAAAAAACCCCCTTGTTAACTCCTAAAATTTCCCTAAGACTCATAAAAATAATACTGTAAAGAAACAAACGAGAAGAAAATACTGCCCTCCATAAGATTTTGTAAAGAGAAAATTCCTCAGCTTCATGAGAAACAAAAGAATAAGTATTTAAATTGTAAAGATGGTAATGTTATATACTATTAAAAATTTCCCCAATAACAGCTTAAGATTCATTCAAATCTCTCAATTAATTCCTCTCTTACAAGTTGGTCATATCAGTTGCATCTTTTATGTCCTATGACCTTCAAAAAAGAAATAAAACCATATGCTTTTGACCTATTGCTAACGCAAATTCAGACAAACAAACATTACTTTGCATTTGCAACAAGCTAAGACCATGCAAAAAGTCAGTTACGGACAGCATCCTAATTGATCACTGGTACCTCAATCTCAGCAGTATGATTGCTTCTGATATTTTATTAATTTTTTTTAACAGTGTAAACTCACTATATTTCTTACTGCTGACTTTTCAATGTTCTGAGCTTTCGCCTCCTCCCTGGTAAGATACCTTCTCAGAATCTTCTCCAGCCTTCAGAGCCAGATGTGCTCCTCCCAGTTCCTCAGGTCCAGGGACATTGGACATGCTTTTTAGTTGGGGTTCTTTTTCTGGAAGAGTCGTAAGTGACACAGGAATCTTCCATCCTACCTATTGGATAAGCACTTCAGATTCAGTGCCTGATTAGGACGACTGTTTGTTTTCCAGGTTGGAACCGATTTGCATTCAGCCCTCTCAGGGTGTGGGCAAAGAGGGCGGGGGTCTGACTTTATCTGTAAACTGGTATTTGTGCCTGTAAAAAACCTCGAATGCTTTTCTGAAAAGTGCCATTAGATTTCAATATGCATCTTCAGGTAACTATGTACATAAATGAAAATCTGTATTTAATTTAGTAAAAATTGTCTCATTCCAAGACAGAAATTTCACTTAACGTGAGCTGGGAAAAACATCAGAACAAATAATCATGTTTCTTGTTCAAGCATGATTAATAACTGGGTCTGAATCAGAGACGAAGCCACACAGCCTCCATCAGATACAAGTTCAATTTAAGTATCTTTTTTAAATGGTCTCTCAAGAATTTGCTAGTTTCATCTCAACTAAACTACAGAATTTAATGGCAGTGTGAAAAAATGATAAACATTATTTCTGGTAGTGAATTATAACCTGAATGGAAGATAAGATTATCTTTTGTGATATAATACCATTATTTAATTTGTAATAAAAACCCTGTATAATTACATACACATATTACGGTATATACTCTTTTCCATAATTACTGCTTCACAATATTCCTTCTAATATTCCTTCTGGTAGCCAAATGCTCATTAGAAATTTAATTTTGAATACGGGCTCTGGTCAGCAATATAATAAAGGAGAATCACAAGATAAAACAGGTAGTCATCCTATTTGCCAGTTATACACCATACTGAAAGAAAAAAGTCTTTTCATTGAAAAAAATGGACAAGAGGAAATGGCCTCAAGTAGTGCCAGAGGAGATTTAGATTGGATATTAGGAAATATTTCATCACCGAAAGGGATACCAATCATTGGAACAGGCTGCCCAGGGAAGTGGTGGAGTCACCATACCTGGAGGTATTTAAAAGATGTGTAGATGTGGTGCTTAGGAACATGGTTTAGTGGTTGGACTTGGCAGTGCTAGGTTAACGGTTAGACTTGTGATCTTAAAGGTCTTTTCCAACCTAAATGATTCTACGAAAACCAAAGCTAATCATGAGTAGCTACTAGTAACTGTGCCATGTCACTTCCTGGAAACCAGAGACAAGTATTCTAAACAATTAAAAGAAATCTTTCAGGTTTACTAACTGCACATTACTAAAATGTATGAGCACGTATGAGGGATGCACCTCTGCTCTGTCTTTACAGTTCACCGCTTCACAAGGATTTTAGGTCTGTATCTCTCCGCATAACTTTTGTGTTTACTGTAAATATATAATAAACTACCATTAGATGATGATGGGTCAGAAAGATGAGAAAGATTCATTTCTGAAATCTGTATCAACTTCAGTAAATATTACATGACGCTGACTCACATGTAAAGCTGTTGACATATACAATTATTAAATATCTGGTTTAATGTGTATGCATATTAGAATAAGAACTTTATAACACTATATTAACCAATGTAATATGACACTTGCTTACATACTTTGAGGGCTTAGCTAAACTCATGATATCTACCTTAATTAATAGTTTTGAAAGCTGTCAAGTTTGGGTTTTTTAATATACCACAGCTAGATGATGTGTGAAATGACTTTTTTTCATACTGCCTTTTTCAAGAGTGTCAAATGGACACGAAGAAGAACAACTTCTGTGATTAAAATTTTGTATGTCTGTTTTTGTAATAAGCAAGCAAATAAAGACTGTACAATTCTGCAGGACTGCGAGTCTTATACATGGAATTAACAAGAAGAGTTTCACTATGTCCACTCAAATTGCACCAACATATGAACCACAGCTTCTTCTTACTGACTGGTTACAGTCTCTTCACCTTCACCCAACTATAGCTGAACCATTCTCTTCCAAGTTTCCATTCATATTCAAAGTAATAGTCCACAAAATGTTTAAAAAGGAAAAAAAAAAGCCTAATTACATGTAATATTGGAGTATTTGCAAATACTGGTGGAGCAAACTCCACCCCCAACAACCCTTCGCAGTGATAGTGCACAGATTAGAAGGTCGCTATGTAAGCCCTGCTGTAAGTCTTTGGAGGGACAGTAAGACAAAAGGCCAACCACTTAATACTAGATTTTAATTTAATTCAATTGAAAGCAGTTCCTAGGCCTTTTTCACTGAAATGGTAGTCTTCAAATGCCTATCAGAGGAAAACATGAAATTTAAGAGGAGGAAAAAAAACCCCAACAACCAAACAACTCAAATATCCACATCTCTCTCCCCTGAGTTACTCACCGGCATCCTCTGGAGTCTGTCAAGACCAAAGCCTTGGATTTTATAACATATTATTGCATTTCCCCCTATCTACAACCACTTTTCTAGTCAAACTGGTTTATCAGAGAAATTGCAGCGAAATGGCCAGTTAATTTTTCTTTGCTACATAAAGCTAGCAAGTAGCACATCAATAAAATGATTCAGTATGTTATACTATTTCCAAAATGATGTCTCATTTAAAGAAAAGAGAAGTTGCATTTGCATTAATTTGTTCTCGAAGTGTGGGATTATGAGTTTTAAAATAGCTCTATTGTTATTTATACTTGCACTATGATAACACTCAAGGGCTCTCAGTACAACTGATTGTATCAGATACAAAAATTGATAAAAAGCTGCATTCAGTCAATATTAAGTTAAATGCCTAGATGGCCCATATCAACTAGGCACTCATGGTGCAAACTAATCTATCTGAATTTATGCATCTTAAAGTTACGCATTTAGTCTGAGCTAATTAGTTAGGCTTCCTGTTTAATTAATAGGAAGAGACTAGCACCTTAAGAGGATGATTCATCTCTTCTTAAGATTGGTATAATGAAATGTTGGAAGTAATGCACATGAACTTTTTCCACAGACTAGAAAGAGAGCCTAAACATCTAGTTTAGACTAGACGTATAGAAAAGGAATAAAGTTACATGAAATAAATCCCCCTTTGATGTTGGATTGGTCGCCTGTGTGTGCTCAGCATATAATATGAAAAAATAACTTTGTATAATATACAACCACTACATTTTTCAATTAGTATGACATGCTCTACCAACTCCCCACTGTTACTCAAGCCAGATGATATTTCAAGGAAGCTGTTGTCAGAGGTGACCAGCCAATGGACTGTGAGCTCAGCCTGACTGTGGTTCACAGTCTACTCCCTGCTGCCCTCTTGCCTAAGGGCTGCACACACACAAGGCAACCAAAACAGCCTGTGACTGGCCAGTCATTGCCAGATCCTATTACCTTCTTTCATGGGGTCCTTCTCACAGAAGGAAAAACACTTTCGCTCCTGGCATAAGACAAGAACAAGACTGTTAATGTGCACAGGCACTGTGCAACAATTCACACAGTGTACATTTTTGGTCATGCCACTGGAATGCATCTACTCACATGCTCAAGTATGACACATGTTCCCCTGACCCCTCGTCACACCATGGGGGACACATTCATTCTCATCATGGGACAGTAATGCATACGTTTGTCCTTTCACGTAAGGGGTAGGAAAACAGAGAGTAACGGTGTATTTATCATAC
This sequence comes from Aramus guarauna, assembly GCA_013400195.1. Taxonomy (NCBI): domain Eukaryota; kingdom Metazoa; phylum Chordata; class Aves; order Gruiformes; family Aramidae; genus Aramus; species Aramus guarauna. The sequence continues at coordinate 76,378 of VXBL01007366.1, forward strand.
GATACAGATATACTCAGATCATTTGATAGAGAAAGGGGTACTGAAAGCAACCCCCTCGTTTGTCCACAAGGAGCTGTTCAATCTGTTCTATTGCAGAGACCGAGCACAGCTGTATTAGAAGGTACATAAACTAATTGAGAGGAAATGGCTGTGTCTGGACTATTACTTACATCCAACCGTTGTGTTCTTTCCCAGAAACACTATTAGAAAGAACATGTATTAGAAAAAGCATTAGAGTATAAGAAAAAAACATGCTTCCCATGTTTATCAGAACAAAATATCGCTTGTATCTGCATTTGGATTTCATCAGTTAACCAAGCTACTGAAACCAACACCACTTTTTTGTGGTTATACACTGGATTCAGGTGTCAATGCATTGGCAGCGAGGGGCTATGGGGGAGCTTCTGTGAGAAGAGACCAGGGGCTGCCTTTGGCCAAACACAGTAATTCCAGCCAGCTCTGCAATGGATCCACGGCAGGACAGAGCTGAGTCTTGGGGAAACGTATTTAAGAAACAGCAAAAAACACTGCGGGGGGGAAGGAATACAGAGAGAAGGGTGGTGGGGGACACAGAGAGAGGAGGAGGAGGAGGAGGGAACAAGGCCAGAGCAGTGGGAGGTGCTCCACACTGGAGCAGATACGCACCCAAAGGGACTGCAGCCCGCGGAGGGCCCACACCAGAGGACAGGAAAAAAGTGAGCAACAAGGAGTGGCAGAGGGAAACAGCTAAGCACGGACTTTGTCCTCCTGTGGCACCCATGGCCTCACTGAAGGGAATGAACCCAACCTGGAGCAGCAACATGGCAGGAGGAGATTTCTGGGGCGAAGGTGTGAAGTAGAGACCAGGAAGGTGGAAGAGAGGAATGTTGGAGGAAAGGTGTTTTCTCTGCATGTTTAAATGTTTGTCTTTTTTTTTTTGTTGCCCAATATTCCAATCAGTAATTAAATATTTATGCTGCCTGGCAATAAATTAAATACCCCAAGTTGTTTTGTCCACAACAGTACTTGGTAAGTGATTTCCCTGTCTTTATTTCAACCTATGAGTGTTTTCACTCCTGTTCCTCCTATTTTCTCCCCCATCTAATGGGGTGGGGTAGGTGGAGGGGGAAGGAAGCGAGCGAGCAGCTGTGTGGGTGCCTGGCTGTTAGTCAGGACCAACCCACCACATTAAATATGAAAAGGACTGAGTGGATAAAATGGCAAATTACTTTCATTGATTACCATTAGCCAAAAGTTTCTTTGCTGTGATCCAATCCATCTAGATTTTAAAACTGAACCTTTTACCAGGGAGACAAATGGCAAAGCTTTTTAAGTAAAAAATAATTCAATTTGAGATCAACTGACTTATGGTGTTGCTGGTGTAAGGAGGTACAAGACATAAATGAATAACTTCTCCTTCCTCTTAATTTGCGCAAGAAACTTTTAAAATAAACAAGTGTAGCTGCTTATTGAAGACCAAGTTCCTTCTCTACAGTTTCTGAAACAAAGAAAAATCTGGTTTATGTTACTTCTGTCATACAACTAATATTCAGGGAATGGTATGTCCATATTCTGCAAATAGGCATGAACGTGTTTCATGACGAATTGTTTGGAATTTTTTTTGACAAAAATGTTATTTTGAAAAGGGTTAAAAGATTAACCCCCAAGCCACCAAAGTTTTGTGACCTAATGCAAAATTAAAACAAAGAGAAGGGGGGCAGGGGCAGAAATAAGATGGTAAATCATTTTCTCACCAGCTGTAATGCAGAGATACTCCACTAGCATTATTCATTGTAAAAAATAAAAGGACAAAATAGCTTTAAAATCAAATACAATTATTGGAAAACAGATCTGAAAACAAAAGAAAAGGATTATGAAATTAGGAGTTCTTACAAACCAGGAAAATATTTACCCTGGAAAGAACACTTGTACAATTAGGAAAAGAAGGATTATGAGTTGCATAGTGGTTATATAGCTGCCTGATTGCAAAATACATAGATCGGAATCTTCTAAAAAATGTGCAAGCCAAAGAGCAAAGACATTTACAAAATAAAGCATATACATAGCCAACTTTTTATCTCAGTTCCAAAGATCTTATCATTTACTGATTTCAGTAAGCATACAAAAGAATAACTGACTTACTCCCCCATCAAGAAAAGAAAAAAACAAATTCTCAATATACTTAATTTGGCAAAATATTTCAGGGATAGAATTTAAACACAGAATCACAGTATCGTTTAGGTTGGAAAAGACCTTTAAAATCATCAAGTCTAACCATTAACCTAGCACTGCCAAGTCCACCAAACATCACAGGATTAGGCAACAATTAGAATGAAAGTCTTAAAATGAAGGATATCTGAAACAGCAGTAATTCTAAGACTAAAAATATCTGCCTACAATACAAGAAGAGATTAAGTGGGTCCTTAAAGGCTAACAGAAAAATAAAAAATCTTGAACCATGTAGAAATGCATATACTGTACTACAGTAATACAGGAAAAACAGCAATTTAAGCCACAAGGTATTGAAGTTCTTTCCGCCCTGTGTGAGTAGAAAACTCTTCCTCCTTCCATCTCCCTCTCCTTCCCTTTCTTTTCTCTAGTTCTTTCTCTCTTTCACGGGGACTCCAGTAAACTTGTAAATTCTTGCTGCTAAAACAGAACACCATCCCTTCGCACATAGGAACTAAGAGTCAAAATTCCAACAGGACAAAATGAAAATTATCATGAGCTCAAGACTACAGTAATTCACTTCATTTTCACATTATGTTGTGTGACATTTTAAGAGCATAAATAAATATATAAAGTATTCCAAAAAGGCATTTTTTCCATTTGCTTGTGGTACACCAGCATTAACTTCCTTTTAACATTTGAACAGGTTCTCAATAATAGCTCCAGGGGTCTCATTATCTTTTGGGCTGGACTGGAGCATGCTGCAAGTATGTTTGAAGTGAATAACATGCTTTTTCAATCATATCAGAATGTCTTTAAGTAAGTTTTTAAGAAAGGACATTTTCCTTCGCACTGTGCCTTTAGGTACAACATAAACTTCTGTTTTTAAAGGATGGATTCTATTCATCAGTGAAAAAGAACACATCACTCCCTCTATCCAACATGCATTTTTCAGGATTAATACTTTACTGCTATTATTAGACAACTACTATAACAGACAATATATCCAGTTGTCTATGATAATAACTTGGATGAACTGGGCACGTGACATTTCTGATGTAGCTAAGAGTAACTTTTGTAAATGACTAATCCATGTCAACAGCTTCTAATTTTCTTCATCATAGTTGCCAGTTCTGTCAGCAGTGCAGAATATAAACATTAAGAAAACAAAACAAAACAAAACAAAACAAAACCAAAGAGGAATAACAAGCCTTCTAGCTTACTGACTTTGACTTCTAATTAAATGTTGTAACACTAAGGATTCTTGCAGAAGGCATGTTTGCATGCAACACCATAAAACCACCAATCTGGCTAGTTAAAGACAGTGTCAGAGGAAAACAGGTCTGAACTTTGCACCTAAGATTTCCATATGAATAAGCCTGATCAACTCAATCTTTAGCACGGTAGAAAAAAGGCAACATCATTTTTACACCATTACCTTTTAATTTAAAACATTTTCTAGGATGCGAAAAATCCAAGATCACTATCATTGTGAACCTGAGCAGTTCAAACTCGTATGTTCACAGCCCAGAGTGCCATAGCCACAATTCTACGCGCTTCTTAACAATCCGTTGCAAATGTTCTGTCTTCCTCCTATCCCTCTTCTCACCTAAAGTAATTTTATCTCATTCCTCGTCATCACAAAACTTCCTCTCATACAATCCAAAAGACACCCCACAAACTCTTCTGCAATCTTAACCTTTCTAAACCATGTCCTGCCCGATTCCAAATCCCTTCCTACTCAAACATCTGGTATTAATGATCTAAACTCAGATTGAATACCTCTTGGATGCGGCTGCTCGACTCCTCCAATTCTGCTTGCCCAGGTACTGCTATTATCACTACCACTCTACCATTACTGCTCCTGATGCTGCTGCGTCTCGCTGCTTGCCTCCTCTACCTCTTCTCTCCCCACAACATAAGCTCTTCCACCTGACGGCAGTGTACGGTGCTCCCCATTGGTGACTGTGGCTCTCCTGGTATTAAAGCAGCCTCAGCTGCTGGTCTGGCAGGGATTTAACATAGGTCTGTACTTACTAAAGTCCATGTAGAGAGCACCCTAAGGGCAGAAGCAAAAAATATGTTCGTGAGAAAACAGGATGTATGGAATCCATATGATTAACAAGTCATTACAAAACTGCATAGCAAGCAATATGTGTGGTCAGATTCTGTTCAACAGTTGTTTTGGTTAAATAGGCTTCTCCTCTTTCATCTTCCTTCTTCTTGTCTCAGTGTAGTTGCCCAAACGTAGTCTTTCCGTTTAAGCCTGGCAGACACCACCTATTCAGAAGTGATGATTCTTCCCTTACCTTTTCTCTTTCTCTATTATTCCTTGCCATCCTCTCTATCTCAGTGATTTCTCTTATAGATACGTCCCCTCAGTAGCTGTGTTTACCTGCAGTTAGCAGGCTGGATGTGTATGAGATTACCAAAGAAGACAGTAGATTTATTTTCTATCACTTAAAAAGTTACAGTTAAGTTTTGCAGGCTTCTATCTTTGAATCAAGTGGATTTTGTCCAATTACATAGATTGCACACAAACCAGAGTCACTTCAAAACTACAAGCTTATTTCAGAACCTAATCCCCTCCAAAACATTTAACAATTCATTTCCATTTGATTCTTGAAACAGTACATAATCAAAATTACATACACTTTTAACATTACTTTTTAAACAACCAGAGCTGAAGTGGTAAGAGAAAAACCACTGCTGTGCAGTGGAAAACGTTCTAGTTCATAACACCCTGCTTTCTTTTTTGTTCAAAATGCTTTCGCAATTCAAGTAAAGCTGATATTCTTCTTAACCCGTTGTAGGCAGGGAATGTTCTGCTTCACTGAAATATCTAATAACAAAGTGCATTTTGTTACAAAAGAATTTGCCATTGTAGTTGACAGTACCTTACAGACAAGAACAGACAGTATTAGCATCCTTTTTTCCTTTCTTATATAAAATACATTGCATTAAGTTAATGAGGAAAAAACAACACTGCACATGTTATTACCTCTCATAATTGCTAATTTCCTACCATGAAGAATTTGCTTTGAGCTGTGAAAGAATATGAACTTCAACTATATGTGACATCAATGTTTACAATGAACCTATAGATAAATGACAGATTTGGGGCAGGAGGGGCATTTTACCTTGCAGCACGGAATTGTTTCAGTTTCTGCCTCTAGTTTTCAAACAAGATGGCTGCACACTTATTATCAGTAAATAGGTACAAAGTACAGTCACGTGAACTGAAACAGAAGAGTGGAGGGGAAGAAAGAAGGACAACACTGAAAAAGATAATGTCACGTTATACAATGCCAACAATATTTCTTGGTAAGACACTACTTCACTAGCAGGAAACAATCTCAACATGTTTCCAAAATGCATGACTAACCAAGACACTTGTTTTAGCTTGTTGCTGAGGATCTCCCATTAGGCTTTTCAAATGCTAGTGACTTTGCACCATATTTTTGGAAAACAAGAATCTCAGGTACATTTCTGCCTTTGGTACACATTGTAAGTGTTCCTGCAGAATATAAACATAGCAACTTCTGAGAAATTGCATTGAAACACCTTTTTAAGTCTAATTTCAGATCAGATTCCATTTGAGGCACAGAATTTTTTAGAACTTCTCTCTACATAAATACTGTACACCATAGCCCATCCTGGTTTGTTCACTATGCAGTCTCTTAGAATCTGTATGTGACCCCAGAAAATGACTGCTCCCAGGAAGTCCAAGGATTCTAATATGAAAAATCATTCATTAAACTTTGAAAAGTACTGGCTAGTTTATGTATTAATTTCCTCCTTTCTCCCCAATTTATGTATTTTTCATAAGGAAACTTGATCAGAAAGAGAAAGATGTATGTCCAAAGATGTGTGACAACTGATGCCAATGAAACCTAACAGAATCCAAGCCTTACATTCTAAATACAAAATTTTACTTTTCTTCCGGGCAAAATATTGAGGCTAACAATAATTGGGAGAAATCAAACTGAGCCTATGTTTTTGAACAGTTGTTTAAATGTAAAGTTCAAATTACGTTTTTCTGTGATTTAAGAAATCAGTATAGCTTTAGAGCCTTTCTCCTACATTTTTCCTCCCTCTTTAAAATAACATTGTACTGTAACAACTTTGAAACAATTTTATATTATCAACCTTTTCTCTGTCTCAAATACAAATAGAAAATGCTAGCTCTACCTTAAACCTTTGAAAAACTCTGCACCTACTGTCTCGCAGTTATTGAAAGCATTAACAAGTGAAAATAAAGACAATTTTAAAAGATCTTGTCAATCTCCTTAAAATAAATAACCAGATAGTTTTTAACCCCTTTGGTTAATCATATTTTTAGATAAATCATTTCTGAGAAGTTACTGAGAAAAAATCCTTCATATAGACATAAGAAGCAGTACAAGAGATACAACAGATGAGATGTAACATACACTGGCAAAACACAAAAATATTTGTACTTCAAGTTTCTTATGTACATACACTGTGACTCCTCAGAGATGTATAATAATAACTATTTACTTATCACAAATTTTATTTAAAAAATTAATTATTAAGCAAGACTAATTAAAAAAAAAGTGATCATGTAAATTAGAAGAAAGTAGTTGTAAAACAAGGATATGTATGCCAAAATGTAGATAGATTGAATGAAAAGCAGACTTGTCTGTGCTAATTAATGTGACAATTCAAGGCATTTGATATGGAAAACCAAAATGTAGCATAAAAAAGATCTATTCATTCCAACTGAAACAGTATGCAAAAAAATACGATGAGTTAATGAGTGAAAAAAGAAACATCCTCCCCCTTTCCTGTCCAAATCTGAGCACTGAATGAAAACTGAATTGAGGGCTTTTCCTTGTTTGGGTTTCTTCTCCATGTTTGACTAGAAATCACTAAAGGGTGCTAAAGTGACAGTTACTCAATGACTTCAAAGGAAAAGTAGGACTGAAAATTGAAATGCTAACAGGGAGGCTGCATTTAGGCTATGGTAAATAGGGTACTTCATTACCCAGTAATGTATTCTCCAATCATATGGAACAGATCTATGTTGTTTAATGGATTATATTATGGTTTTACCAATAGGTATTTTTGTAGGTTGGGGTTTTTTTGGTACACACACACACACCCCATAGATATGACCACAGAGTCCATCTTTGTTTTTTCTTTCAGAATTTGTTAGAAACATTGTTTTTTAAGATACTTTGGTCTTCTGGCCACCAAGTGGGAAACAGTATCTACTCATTTATATATGAACATTCATATGAGTTCATATGAGTGTTCAACTCATTGAATTGGTAGAGGAAATAATTTTTTAAATAGTATTTGGGAAGAAAATGTGTTTGGAATCTAGTGGAAGGGCAGAGCTGCAGTGAGGCAGACCTTTTGTCTCAGTTCATCAAAACATCTCTGCCAAAGCTTTAGAAGTTTAGGATCACATTAGTAAGTGTTCATCTAACAGGTATGGTACATATATCTTTGTAAAAACAAAACAAGATACACTGCTTAGACTGGCTGAATGTTAGTGCACATCTAAATGCTTATGCTTCCACATAAATCTGCTAGTACACACTTATATTTAACAGAGATTCAAATGAAAAACACCAGTAAGAGAGCTAAAAATGGAACAAAGGACTGCTCTTACCATAGTAAAACCCAAGGAACTTAGCTAATTTAAGAAGATATTTTTGAAAGTCAGACATACCCAGAATTAAAAGATACAGCTCTGCTGCTCCTGAGAACTTTGTACAAATTGGATTATTGGATGTTAGAGGATATTTATTCTGCAATAAATTTTCAGTGAAGAAAGATGGTTAAACTTCATTCTTCGTCTTAGTCCGAAAACACCTGTGGCAAGTTTCACTCTCAAAATTCTGTAGCCATGTAGTTATCCTGAAGGATGTAGGGGAATCATTATATGAACTTACGAAATCTGTGGACTGCAGAGGACTTTGTATTTTTCTGAGAAAGTCACAATAGCTTTTATATATGGAACTCAGTGACATGGTCTAATGATTTGGTATTTTTTATCATGGTTGTGCTTAACTTTAGTAAAGAGTTACATATAGCAGTTTAGCTGGAAGAACTCATTGGCTATGCCAAGTAAGAATAAAGATCCAGGTTTTGGAGTCGTTATAGCCATAGATCCGGACTATCAAGTGATACTTCTCTAAGCTACCTCAAGTCACATACAGAACAGGATCTTTAAAGAAAGATGGGCTTGAACAGACAGAAAAAATGTATTTCATTGGATCTACTAGATAATGTACTTTATTGTAGTTCTTAGATGTGATGAAGTCGGAAAAAACAGATAAACATGTAGGTCCCCAGCCTTTGTCAGGTCCTTCAAGAACCAACAATCACCCAGCTAAATACATTCAAAAACTGCAAGTGAGTAAGGGTTTACTATATTTGCACCAACTTTAAAAAGCTCTAGTGCAGACACCACCCTGGATGACGCTGGCAGAGACGCAGTGACGAGAGTGCCACCTACTGAATGAAGCTCTAGGCTTCCTGAAGCACCTCGTCTTTCCTCTGAGCTCTGCAACTCAAGATGACCACAACACAAAGTCGCTAGTCTCTGGATGGCACATCCTACTTAATTAGGATGTGGAGCCATCTTTAATATTATAAGTTTTGTTAAGAGGTTTTGTAAAATTGCATTAGTTTATTTTTTCCAGATGAGAGCATAATTGTTGGCCTAAAAAAAAACAAAGTCAGTGAAAAACAGGTTACGGAGCCAGGTTATCAAACATAGTCATTAACATAATACTCATTCCCTATTGCTTGCAGCAGCCACTGGTCTAAATGACACATGCAACATTTTTGAAACAGTGATATAATTAATTCTGCAACACAGTTTCTTGCAGATAGCTTCCTCACCAGGCTTGCAAGATAATCATTCTCTATACTTTAAAAATGCACAAAAGTCTTTCAAACTGTATTAAGCTCTTCACGGGCTAGATATGTTGCCACTGATCTCTTTCAGTAAAGTATAATACTGATTATTCTTAATTAATGAGGATACAGCTAGAAGTGATCCATAAAGAAAATTTTAAATTGGACAAGTGGCAACAAGTTTTCAGCTTTTGGCTTGATACAAAATGGGGAACAACTGGACTAAGTAGCAGTAATAAAAAATGTTAGTAAGAATTACAAATCATTCATTAGTGGACAAAATAAAACTACAGCAAAAATGTTAATTCAGTTCTTATGTTAATTTAAAGAAATTCTGTATCTGGGACTAAGGTGGCAGCAGTCTATTAGTAGCAGTCTATTAGAAGATGACCTTTCTATTTGTCACTTAGAAAACCCACAGCTACAAAAATTTACCTGAGTGCTGGACTTCTCTAAGCATACAGAGAAACTAGAATCCTGAAAAGTAATCAAAATGGTAAAAGCTTCAGAAAGCATAAGTTATGAGGAAAGGTTGAAGGATTGATGTGTGTCCAAAAAAAAAAAAAAAAGAAAAAAAAAAGAGGAAGAACTAGAGATATCCCAGTAGAGCAAAAGATTCACCGAAAGGTTTAGAAAATTTTAGACAATGTCTGGACAGACATTTTAAGCACATAAAATTCTGTCTCAATGCAAAGAATTCATCTAGATCATGAATATCTCCTGTGGTCTTGCCTATATATAAGCAAATGAAATGGAAATTCAGTAATCTTTCAATCCTGCTGTTTCACTGTGAGGAATCATTCACCTCATAGAACCCAAGCTGAAATCCTTGAGATGCACTTAACAGGTGGAGCTAGCTGGCTTAGGGGGAAAAAATAAAAAAAAAAAAAAATCAGGTTGTCACTGCCTTGACAGCACTTGGACTACAATGCCTCCTTGGCGGCATCTTTATTATCTAACTGTATCAGTATTTACACGTGGTATTTCTTCTTTTACAAATGTTTTATAAAAGCAAGTATCTGTTACTGATCTGCTAAGAAAAATTTTGTTCAAAGTATAAAATAAGAAAAAAGGCCACATTATTTTCTCACACATTTTTTGACAACGTAATTCCTCAAAGCACGTACACACATATGCTTAACTTAAAGTAAGTGGACAACCTAATGAAGGGACTATTTCCTCACTCAAAAATCTGTTAGTGCCCTACATGCTAGTGCTCAGAAAGCGTATTTGACATTGCCTGTCCACAACAGCTTGTGCTGGAGTATGCTACCAGTGCGCATTTGCACGTCTGCACATGTAGCGAGGAAGAGAAAAATTCCCAAAAGGAAATTATGACTTGATTGGGAGGTACACTAACTCCTGCAGCCAAAGAAAAGTTGTAACTCCCCTAGTCACGAACAGCCCATAATTCATCTAATTCAGCTGCAATAGGGATCAAGGAGCAGCTGGTTAACTCTGCCTGGCACTGCCCTCTCCACTCCCCCTTCCCACCAGTTCTGCTTCCCGATCAGAGTTGCTACTTCCTATGTTCCAGCACGGTGTTACGGCTTCTCTGGCTAGGCAGAGCTGGACACTCAACTGCTAGAATCACTGCAAAAATAGAAAGGTTGTGGTACTGTACAACAGCTGGCCTCCAACAGTCTCCCTGCACCACCAGGCTGAGAGCACGTTTACAGTGATCACGTAGACATTCTGGGCTGAGTGTCAACAAGTTCATTTATCTCTGGTCTACTCTTCTGGGTAGATACAAAGTTGTAAGGACATGCACCCACAAAGGAGGCAGAAAGAGCTCTGGAGATTCAACTCTCCAGCCTGTTGCATGCTGAGTGGGGAACATGTATACGAAACCTGAATCGGCAGCATTACAGATCAGTAGCTTAGAGACCTTGTGACCCAGAGAATTACAATTCCTTCTCTCTCTTTTTCATCTGATGATGTGACTACTGCAGCATTTGAAGAGGTTGAGCTTAGGAACACAAGACTGATAGGGACCACTGGAAGGGCAACTGCATTCAGTTCTACCCTTGCTGCCAGCAATCAAGTGATAGATGTCTCAGGAAGGCTGACAGAATATGTATTCCACATGGTACTACAAATACAAAATAATCAGTAGCAATCAAACTGTAGTAAAATGAAAAAAAAAAAAAAAAAAAAAAGCCATAAAATGCACATGCAGACAAGAAAACCAAAAGCATAAACAGCATTTTAGGCTTCTGCAATAATGGGAAGTTAGATAAATACAGTTGCAAATGATCCTACAGAGGAAGCCCACATCACACAGGAAAAGCTAAACAAGATATGCTACTTCAGATCTTATCTGGGGATGCATTTCCTTCTGCCCTAATTTTTCTGATAGTTTAAGGCTAAGTGGGACCCACCCATCGAGCACTTCAGGACTTCAATTACAATGACACTGCTAATCACCTGAACATTTTGCCTGTGTGCAGCCAGTATCTTACCGGAAGACCAAAAATGATGTTAAAAAGCTAATTCACAAGCCATAGAGGAGAGAAAATGATTCTCATTGACTCTAATGGAAATGAAAAAAAGGCCCTGAAGCACAGCATTAAGCCTTCACTTCCCAGATTCAGAAACTGCTCGTTCTGTTGTACAATCTCACCAAGAAATACAGCAACTGACATCTAAAAGTATCTTATATCCCTTGTTCCCTCTTGTGTGCTTGGTTGGCTTTGCTAGAATTTCATCCCTCACTGCTGCTTAAGAAACTTTTTACAGTGCTTCATCTAAATTTATAGATGACCAACATGTATCTTCTTCACTTTGTTCTCCTGAAGCATCATCTTTCTTGCTTGTTTAACTAATTCACTTGTAATTGCTGGCAAATATCAAAATCTAGAAAATGGATGGCTCTCCTCCCCATACTTGCTTGGCTGTAAGAAGACCCATACCATTCATTAAAGAGGACATACTCCCTTTTGACTGAAGTAATCAATAAAACATGACTTAGATCAGCAGGTGTATAGTATTACTTCATTGCCTTAAGACATGCCATTTTCCCTTCTGGAACCATAAAAACATGAACTGAAAAAATAAAATTCACTTAGTTCATATTCTTAGGGTGAAAAGCTCTTGTTTGGTGACATCGAGCACTGGGCAGGGTTTCATTTTCTGAGGATTTATAGGCTCAACTATAGCAACTGTTGTGAATCTCAGCTGATACCTGAATTAAATTACATTTAATTCTAAGTCATTCCAAGTAATTTGTTACTAATAGTGGGTTTAACAGCTGTTCATGTAAATCATTGTGAAAGCTTTTAAATTACTGGATTTATTCAAGTCTTTAGATTCTTTTTTAATATTCAAAGCAAAACGGATTATAATCTGTTTATCCTCTTTGCCAAGGCGCCTGCAGAACAAGAAAAATAGTCAGTCATTTCCGTGTGAAACATATAGTGAGTGATGCTCCTATCAATATTATAAAAATACTGTAAGTGAATCCATGTTTCAAGCACAATATGAAGTAGCGAATTAGGAATCTTCATTTTTTGAGTCAAGTATATTACCTAAGAAAACAATTAAGTGTATTCCAAAGCTTTTACTCTCCAGGAAAAGAACTTAAGTCATGAACATTTCAGTGATATGGAAAACTTTTTAGCTTTAAGGTAAAGAAAATCCAAACAAACATACAAGGTTAAAAAAAGGTTGTGAGGACTGTGTACATAAAACATTGTGTTGCGTACTTAATAACCCCATGGATATGCACTTGAGTATTTTCACCTTATCTCACATGCAAGAACAATAAAAGTGATTTTAAGATATTATTACAAAGCCAGGAAAAATAGACTTGTTTGAGGTAAGAAGGAATACCTATAGGCAGCTAATTTGCAGTCATTTAAAAACCTGCATATGTACCACGTAACATCATAAAATGTAAAACTCGGCAGATTTATTCATCTGCTTTGGTACATGCCCAAACAGCAAGTTAAATTCATTAACAAATGTACATGAAGTTAACTGTGTTCTTCAGACTTTGCAGGATTCGAGTCTACTTGCATGACTGCATCTCAGTAACCCAAGTTCCCCCCTTCTCAATAAGGGGACATCAGGTTAGTGGGCATATAATTAACTACCAGTTTTCATGGTTACTATACCTCCACCATAGTATGCTCCCCACAACTCAAAAGTTATTAAAATACAGTCCTCTTCACTTTAAACAGGCTTGAAATAAATAATAAAAAGTAGCAAACAAAAAAAAAAAATCAATTGAACAATTTTCAATCTCAACTTCTTTTCACTCATTCTTAAAAAAAAACAACAAAACAAACAAATACTACTGCTGAGATGTCCAAGACAAATACTTAAGACAGCTTGAATAAACTTTACATCAGCATTTTCACTTATTTGTACATCTAGAAAACTATGGTCCATTGCAAATTAAAAGTTCTGCTTGGACTTTAAACCCATTTCATTCTGTAATTAAGAAGACATAGTAACACTGGATAAACCTAAACAGTTTGTCTATATTGGTAAGATTTTCCTGTATTTGAACGTAGCTTTGAAGAATCAAATAAGCTAACATTATGGTATCCCTATGAGCCACAATAAAGCAAAGCAAATTGAGGTCATCAGCATGTCAGGTAACCCAACTGTCTCAAAATGTGCACAGTAAGATTTGTATCACAGACAACCCTAAAAAGGTTCATCTCATGTATTACACTTTAATTTTGTGAGGTTTTTCCAAGTAGGTTGTCTTTAGGATTTGCACTTTAAATACTCGAAAGTCTTGCATAACCCTATGTTTTATGAGATGAACTGGTAGTTTACACACTAAAAATAGTAAGTATATTCCCTTTTGGGGAGGGGAGGCGAAGTTGTGATCAAAATGCTTACGCTTTTTCTCTACTTAGAACAGTAACTCAGGATACCTGACTGATGTAGCTTTCTTGTGAACAAGTACAGGTGTTACTATGCCAACAAATACCAGATATTTTAGAATATTTAGTAATTAGAATGTGAATTAATCTACCTCAAGTACAACTGCCATACAACCTCTTTACACACGCTCTTGAAATTTTTGCCACAACAGCATACACTCTTACAGCAGAAACACATTCTTTCTTAGAATAGCAGAATATTATAAGTATTGAGATTAGTATGATTTTAGTTTGTCCTTTTAACAGATTAACTTTTTTTTGGACATACTCTATTTCGATTTGGCCTTCCTTGTCTTGCTAGCTATGCTCCCACCTAAACAAACTACTAAGGTAACTAACGCATTTGCTGTCTGAAACAAAGTTGGAACATTGACTTGTTGCACAATATTTATTGCAGAAACAAAAGAGCTTTGTGCATTCTTAACACTCATACTGTAAGGTAAGAAAAATTTAATCTGGAAGCACAGGACCCATTTTCTTAAATCTATGTAAGAACTAACACACATGGCATGACTATGCACGACATTTTTAAAAGACATTTAAGGCACTGCGCAGTCTTTTTCCTAGCCTACATAGGCAGGGCCTAAGCAACGTTATCAAACATAATCATTATAAAATAAGACAAGCTAAAAAAAAAAAAAAAAAAAGAGAAAACCAACCCAAAACTAAAAAAAACTTGTTTGAAAGTAAGATTTTATTATTAAAAAGGAAAAGGCCAAGGATGTTTTATTTGCTTTCTTATTTCCAAGATAGGAAAAGGTACAAGGACTTTGTGTCTATGATATTTCTCACAAATGTAGGGTGAAGGCTCTTTTAAGGTTTTGGGGGTAGGTAAGATGCATAAGGGGGCTAAATTAAAATTAAAATGTGATTGTATGACACCTACAGTTGGGGCTTTAAAAACACCACTAACTCGCTAAAACGGTGAAGTATTGCCAATTCCAATGAAGGTACAGTCAGAAAAAAATTAATTGCTGCGAGGCCTACCTACAGGCAACAGGCAGGACTTCCCTTATGCAGAGCTGCAACTAACCGCTGCCTGCACGCAGCACTGCACAGCAGTACCCATCTCCGAACCGCTACGTCACCCCGGGAGCCTGACACAGCTCTTCGCACGTCGGCTTCTGCAGCCCGCACTTCAGCCATCTTCATGCCCAACGGTGAGTGACCTGCATGAAAAATAACATGGAAAAGGGAAGACTGATGGCGAAGTTACCTCTTTTCCTCAGAACTGCCCAGTCAAAACCGGATGGTGTGTCCATGTAGGAAGATTTTGTTTTGTCTCATTAACACTGGCTTGTTTCTTGAACTTCAGAAAAAAATAGCACCCAAAACAACCCACAATTAACTATTTTCACACACAGCAACCCTTAAGAGATGGGCTTACATGCACGCTACTACGTTACTCTTTCCTCAGTTTTACCCGGATTTGCAGCTTTTTGTTTACGGCGGCAATTACGATCCAGCGGCAATATTATCCTTGTAAATTACACACAGGCACGCAAAAGTTTGAGAGGAAACAAGTTCTAAAATGCCAAAACGCGAGCAACTCCCTAGCGTCTCCCGTAAGCAGTGCCACGCGGGGCTTGAAAAGAAAGAGGCCCACGGAGAGAATTTTTTAATTATTATTTTATTTCTTTTTAAAGAGCTCCTCTGCCCCGCTGGCTGCCGGCCCGCCCAACGGCGCTCCCGACTCGCCAACCACCACAACGGCTCCGACCCACCCCCCACGCCCGGCCTCTCCCCGCAGCGGCACCGCTGCCGCTCTTCCCGTTGGCTCCGGCCGCCGACAGAGCGCGCTTGCGCCGCTGCCACGCGGGCTGCCGGCTGCGGTGGCCTCGCCATGTCCGCTTCTTCCGCGGCCGCGCTGCGGCCGGTCACTCACCTGATCTTTGACATGGACGGCCTCCTGCTCGGTGTGTAGCCTTCGCCCCTCTTCCCTGCCGCGGCCTGGCCCCCGCACACCGCTTGCCGGTTCCACTGCACCGAGAGGCCCGGCTCGGCCTTTCGGTGTAGCGAGGGGCCTTGGCTGGCGGCGGGTAGCCCCTCTCACCGCCGCGACGCGCCGCCCCTCCGCTGAGGCGCCTCCCGGGGCTGGGTGAAGCGGGCCGGGCTGGGCCGGGGCCGGCCTGCCCCCTGCGGCCGCTAGTTTACGGCCTCCCCGCTCCGGGCGGGCAGCCAGGGTGCCCGGGGCGGCGTTGCCTAAACCCGGCTGAAGGGATTAAAGTGCCAAGAAACGATTTATTTCCTTCTCATCCTCCCGCCACCCCCTGCCTTTCCTGGGCGCATTTCGCCTGAACTAGAAGATCCGGGTCTGAAATTGAAAAGGGCGCCCACCTTTAATGGTGGAGGACTGAATGAGGTTAGAGTGGCAGTGGGGAGAGCGATGAGGGGTAGAGTGGTGTTAGGAGCCAGGGAAAGCGGGTATGGAGAATGGGCTCCCCGTTTGCAGAGCTGTGACACTGCCACGGCGCCTGGAGGGCTGCAGGAGGCGGCGGAGAGCAGCGAGTCCCTCTCCCTGGGGGCTGCTTGTGCTGCGCAGGGTGCAGGAGAGCGCTGGTAAGCGTTTGGAGTTGCAGTCTCCAGCTGAAAAGGCTGGAAACCACTGTGGTAGTCGTCTCCCGCTTTTTATGTCAGTAGTTTCAGCTTTGCAGGGTTACTCTGAAATCTGTCAGTCCCTCATGTAACCGCTAGATTGGATCTTGAGGTTTGAATAGTCAGTATGGCTAGAACAGCGTGTAAATCTGCTCTGAACTGCGGGCTGAATCAGGGCCTTCTGCTGCATGTCCCCTGTAGAATAGTGGAGTATTTTTGTATGTGACTTGGTTTTTGAAATAGTCTATGTGCATTATCACACAGGCAACAGCTTTGGATGTGGGGGAATTCTTAAAAAGTGTGAATTTGAGGCATGTGCTTTCCTTCTGCAAAACCCAAATTGTTGAGTTTCTGGTAAGATTGCTGTAAAGTCTCATGAGTTACTCTGTTTCCAAGAAATATGCGCTTTTCCCTCCTTCACGCCCATAACAGGTGAAGGCAACTCGGTTATTCTGGTTTAAAACAAAACCGACTTTACTCGCACTATCACAAATAGTTTCAAGCATTTTAGAGCCTTTGGTTTCTGTTTCATCTGCACTCTCAGTATGCTAGGCAAAACAATGATGAAGTGAGTTATTTCGGTTTCATTTTCAGTTTCACCACTGGAGTCTCAAATAACCTGGGGTTATGTTGTGGTGTGTTTTTTTTTGTTTGGTTGGTTTTGTGTTGTGGTTTTTTTTTAATCCAGAATCAATTATTTTAAATTTCATTCTTATTGAGATTTCAGGAAAGCTTTTTTAATTGCTACTGCTTTTTAGCAAAATTTGAAAATCTGCTTCACACAGAATATTCACATGTGCAGGACAGCCTAAGTAAGCAATATAAATATTTAGACATTGATATGGATACATAATATTTTTGTATCGGTTTTAAGTGAATTTATTGTGCACAGATATTTAGCTTTGGACAGTATTCTAGGAACTAAGTACATTTTTCTCAGAAGCTATCCTGTCTACATTTAGAAATTGCCTTTCTGTAACATTCCAGATAGTCAAAACTAATACAAATTGAGGTTCTGAGTCATCTTTAGTTCTCCAAACTCCTGGAGTTCATACAGTGAAGAAGCATTAAAAATACTCTAGATTATGAACTGTACCTCATACTGGGGAAGTAATTATAAAGGATCCATAATTCTTGGACCTAAGTTTGCCAAGATTGAGACACTGAAGATATAAACCTAATTCTTGCTCTTACTAAATCTATCTGTTTTAAAGTACAGCTCCAGAGAAATACTTTGTCACTTTCTGGATTCACATAAAATAGCAGACATAAATTATGGCATTTGGTATGCTTCTGTATAAAATATACTTACATGAAGAGTTTATGCATGCTGGTATAATTTATTTTTATCTCTATATATGAGGCATCCTTTCAACTGACAAATATTTGTTATGTTTCCATTCCCCTAGTTACTGTTATACTACAATGTGGATGTGATTTCTTCTATTTAAAAAAGTTGAATAGCAAGAGTGTGTTGTATTTCAGTACTCTTTCAGCTGTGATGAAAGCCATAATTGGGTATAAAATTAAACTGAAAATACTCTTAAGTCTTTTTCAGTACAGGGACATAAAAGGGACACCACCTTGATGATTTTCATAATGTACATTTCCTTTCAGAGGACTTGTAGTATGTTTCAGCCTCTAAATACTTTTTGAGTTCTGTCACAACTTTAACATAATTTTTGGTGAAACTGTTTCATGATGAGTTGTGACTCTTAGGAGGCAAAAAGGCAGTCAGGAGACTGCTTGGACTTCCCCAAGATTCCTAAATGTTTCAAGAAATTTGGAATAATTTAGGGGAAGGAATAAAATAAGGGGCACACAGGTTAGAAGCATTCTGCCCAGCCTGTCTGCAGTAAATCTTCTGAATGAGACAAATGGTTATATTGATGTAAATCTACACGAGAAATAAGATTTTAATGTGTCACATAGGGCTTATTGAAGATGATAAAATGAGTTACATATTTCTAGAAGCTATAGAAATCTGCATTAAATTACTTCTTTTGAAAGAGGACAAACAAAATTTTCAGTATTGGATATCTATAACTATATTTTTGTAACTTTTTAAAGTACCTCCATAGCTGGTTGCATTTTATAGAAAAAAATATTAACTGATCTATAAATGATGAAAAATTGAACATTAAATCGATCTAATGTAATGTCCATTGAACTTGCTTCTATAGCTGACATTTGCTTCTGATTAGGGAAGGTAGGATATCATCTGATAGGAAGATTTCCAAAATATTTGTGAATACTTAGTAACTGTGAGTGTAAAATCATTGAATGAGGTCTGAGCCACTTAGAAGGTTCTTGACTTTGTACACAATCCAAGTGTTACCCCATAGAACCTGCATCCATATCCTTTAGTGGCTAACGCTAGGCTATGTGAAAGTGTTGCTGAGTCTGATCCTCTGTGACTTTATCTCCCCCATCTCTTTAACATAATTGAAACTGATTAAGTTGTCCTTGATTTCCACCTTGATAGATCAGCTTACCTTCAACAGGGAAGTTCTTGCCCCTGAACTACCAGTGGAAGTACTTCATCCCTTTCGTTCAGAGTCCTTCTGTTACCATTATTTGAAGTAAGTAAAATATGTGTACAGCATGTCTAGACAGCTTGTTATTTAATAGGTAAAATTAATTGAAGGACTTTTTGTAGGAAACTCCAACTGTAATAGAAAAAACAGTCTTCGTGCTAGTGGACTACAGTTACATTCTGCTTTATTATAAATATGCAGCAAGATTTAGTTAACGTAGTTTATAAGTGGTGCTCACTTCACTGTGTAGTATAAGCCAGAGGAAAATGCATAACTAAATTTTAATTTTTGGTGTACTGGCTGTACTTTTAAAAAAACAGAACAAAACCAAACCTAAACACTTTTGTAGTGTTAAATTTCTACTTGCTTTCCTACAGCAAATCCTAACAATAAATGCTGAGAATTCCACAGTAGATTGCTTTTCCTTAAAATGCTTTAGTCCTTTCCTACAGAAGACTACTGTCCTAACTGCTAGTATATAGTATAATTAAAACTATTAAACCTACTTATGTGTGCACTTATCTGACACACAGAGTACAGGGTTAGCTGGGTAAAATAAAATAAATACACCCCCACCTCCACCCCCCCAACAAATAGAACAGAAGTTAGAGATCTTTGATACCTAAATAAATACTCTTGTTATAGTTATACTGTTTAATAGCTGATCCTGGCATTTTAGCATATTGTAAAAACATGCAAAACCAACACTGAAGATACAGAAGGAAAAATCTATTCTATTTGTGTGAAATACACAACTAGAATAATGCCACCTAGGATCTATCTTCTCAACTTACTGTGTAGGTTTTATTTTGAGCTATGTATTTGTTACATAATTGTGGCCAATAGCTACCTTATCACTGGTACAGAGAGAGGATTGAATGTTGCCTTTGTTGATCTGTGCCTAAACTTGCAGGGGGCTGAATATATTTTAAATTAGCAATTTTTTTCTCTACAAACCGTGTGTATAATATTAACCTTTCCTAACTGCCAAATGAACTTAGGAAAACTGCTGCAAAGATAAAATGGTTTTTAGCATTGTGCTTAAAGCTGAACTAAAGCTAAATTAACATGCAGAGAACATGACACTTTAGTATAGAAAGTTTAGTCATGTATTTATTTTTGTTTCAATTTTTGTAAGGAGCAGTGACCGTTTTATGTAAATTATTATCCTTGCCGGTATCCCTTAGTGTTGTGAAACATAAGATAAGTTGGCATATACAAGTAGATCTAAAAGAGAGCGAGTTTCTAAAGCAGCTTAGTTTTACACGATACCTTCACCATAACTCAAAGTCACGGTGAACTGTACAGGCACAGGTTTGCCAGCTTATTCTGACCATTCACAGAGGGGCAAGAATTAGGCAACTGGGATCAGAAGTTGTAGCCTTTGCAGCCACTGTCTCCTTTGTGTGGAGAAGACTGCTGGATTCTTGTGTGCCGCTTCCAAACAACTCCTGCATGATTAGTCATACAAATAATGTCAGCTCTATAGTTGTGCTGGTTTTGGCTGGGATAGAGTTAATTTTCTTCATAGTACCTAATATGGGGATGTGTTTTGGATCTGTGCTGGACACAGTGTTGTGACCACAGGGATGTTTTCGTTACTGCTGAGCAGTGCTCACACACAGCCAAGGTCTTTGCTGCTTCTCACACCACCCCACCAGCAGTAGGCTGGGGGTGCACAAGGAGTTGGGAGGGGACGCAGCAGGGATAGCTGACCCCAACTGACCGAAGTCCCATACTATATGACATCATGCTCAGCATATAAGAAGCTAGGGAAAGAAAGAGGAAGGAGGGGATATTTGGAGTGATGGAGTTTGTCTTCCCAAGTAGCCATTACGTGTGATAGAGCCCTGCTTTCCTGGAGATGGCTGAACACCTGCCTGCCCATGGGAAGGGGTGAATGGATTCCTTGTCTTGCTTTGCTTGTGTGCATGGCTTTTGCTTTACCTATTAAACTTTATCTCAACCCACAAGTTTTCTCACTTTTACCCTTCTGATTCTGTCCTCCATCCCACTGGGGAGGAAGTGAGTGAGCAGCTGCGTGGGGTTTAGTTGCTGGCTGGGCTTAAACCACAACAACAGTATAGAAGAAATTAACTTGCAGTTAAATTCATTGCAGTGTTGTGAGATTCACAAGAGTTTTCTTTCCCTCCAGTGTTACCTACTGATTGTCACAAGGTCAGAAGTCAAAAATGTACTCTTACTTTCATTTCATTGCACAAGTTGCCTAGGAGATTGCTGTTACAAGAAAACTGGTAAGAATTCTATGCTGGAGTTTGCTTATGTACACGCTGTCTTTTATTTTACAGTGTGAATGGGAGGTTAAAACCGCTTCCTATTTCTTCTGCATCAGAGCAAATAGCACCAATTCAACTAAACATCAGTCCTCTCAAGATTGTCCTCTATTATGGTTTAAGTGCAGGAATTAATCTTCTTAGGCTATAAACTGGCAATCTTGTAAGCCTATTTTCTGCTTCTAGGTAGTCAGAACTTACTTTCTTTGCATTCTCCATTTCCATCTGATTTTGGAGAACAGAGGAGGAGACAAAAATAGTGTCTTGCCCTTGTGTTTTGTACTTTTATCTTGTTGCAAAAAACAAAGAGATTAAGGATATTATTAGATGAAAATACCTCATAGATGCTTCATGAGCAAATTTTGGAGATAAGTAAAACAGTTCCTCATTGAGAATTAACTAACCATAAATAGAGTAAATAAGATTTGTCATATGCTCAAAAGCTAACATTTTAATTTAACAGCAAGGAAAATTTTGGCAAGAACATAACAAACGTGCTAACCTAGAGTCTAGCTTCTATTATTTCCATGATTGATTTGCAGATTGTCCATCCACATGGTTGCCTGTTGTTTGTGGTTAGAATAATCCAGAATGGTAGCTTAGTTCAACTGTAGAACAGTTTGTTTTGTTTTCATTTCTTTAATGGCTACCACATTTCAAAATGCCATGGGCAGCATTAGGAATGATCTTTTTATCTCCCTGGGGAATTGACAGAGGAATGCTCCCAAGATGAAAAGATCCATGATTTGATTTTGTTCTGCACATAAATTACACGCAAATGCAATGCATTTTTGGTGCTTGTTTGTTTATTGCACGAGACCCAAAACATTTGGTTTTGAAAGAAAAAAAAAACTGGCTAAGTGAATAAATCTCATTTCAAATTTCCACTGTTAATAATGCGGCTTTCCTTTGCTGACTGTTACATACATTCAATTGTATAGAGGGCCTTTAGCAAGTGGAGAGGTATGTTTTGAAGGTGCTGGGAGTCTAAAGGTTCTGTTTAGTGGTTTTAAAGATGCACACAGCAGTTTGACCATTTGTAAAAATTAGTCTCTTTCTGTGTGTAAATGCAGCTTTTCCAATCTGTTTGTAGATGATAAGGTTTTATATTTGTTGGCTACGTACACTGTTTTGTGTATAAAGGTCCAATTATTTTGCTCTGAATGTAAATAATAAGGTGTCATAAATGGAACAGAATTTCCCACAAAGAAAAGGTGCATAGATTTTTCCCTTATAATAACACTATTTCCAGCTGCTGCATTCCAATTTTCTTTTTACTTAAGAAGAAAAACAACATTAACAACCCTGGTTTTATTATTCTGCATACTGGCAGTAGTTACACTGTATGCCATCTTGGGCCTGACTCTGCAGCTCTTGTTCTGAGTAGTTGTAATTCATTCATGTAGCCTTGTTGTGAGTGTGCTAATTGAACTCTTGAGAATGGAATTTTTAAGAACACCCTAATTTGTCTAGGTAGGACAGTTTACCAGCAAAATTCTGCTCTGTGAGTTCTGCTGGTATGTTTTCTCTGAGAGACAATCTTATTCTTGAATACTTATGTTTATATGTATAATGGGGGTGGGGTGTATGTTGTTGGTTGTTGTTATTATTATTAACTAAATTTTGCTGCTTTTTTTGTTTTTGTTTTTTTTTATTGGCAACAGACCTTAATGGTTATGATAATATTCACAATATGATCATTGCTCTTTTAAAGACTAGGAACTATGTTAACTAACAACAGAAAAGCAATTAAGCTAAATATTTTCTCCCTTCAAACTTGGTATCTATTGCTTGCATTATGGACAACTGATTTTATTCCACATGATGTAGAGACAGCTTGTGATTGTTGCTGCTTTTGTTACGTGTTTTTATACCTCTCTGTATTGATTCTCATTTCTTTTACAAGACTACTGAGAAGTATTTAACCAAGAACATTTTTATATCTTACAATGGTTCTGACAGACACTGCTGACCTCGATTTATCCTTTTCCTCCCCCTTAATGATAATAATAAGAATAAAATCAGTGTTCCAATCCAAAGTTCATTGAGGTACTGCCAACCTTTATTAAGATTTTTCTTGGTACTTAGATGGGAGAAAAACATCCTGTTTTATTTATCTCACTTTTGACTTCCTTTCCTTCAATAACCAGTAAGGAATCCTTGTCTCCGTTTCTTGAACGGTTACACACCTGTTGACAGTATTAATGTTTTCTGTCTCTATGCATGCTTTCTGTTCTTGTGCAACTTTTAATAATTTTTAATTCCTCTTAAGTACCATTTTCCATAGTCGTTTGGCAATAAATCTGATGCTGTAATTTGGAAAAACTCGCATCTAAGTGGACACTGCTCTTTCCCAAATATCGTTTTGCTGTTGTTATATATAATAGCCAATTTCTTTTTAAAATATATTCTTGTTTTTTCTTCCTCCTTCTCTTTTGAGGTGTATGAAGTATTTTTGTAAAAGTTGTCAAAGTCCTACTTCTAGCAGACTGTGTGTCTCCGATGAAACAGGTTTATTTCTAGTTCTTGAAAGCTCTCCTTTGGGCACCATTTATGTATCAGCACTCCTTATATTACTCTTTCCTTCTGCTGTTAGTTTTTGCCTCTGCTGTGCCTGTGTGTGGTTCTTTTGCCCAAGTTTTGCATTCAGTTTGTCTCAGGATTACACAAGACAACTGAGAGGAAAGCCCAGGTTATTATTTTTCAGCCCAGTCTTTCTATCTGACATCTGTAGGAATTTACTCATGACCTTTGCATTGTGTAATAAGTACGGCATTATACAGGTTCTCATTCTCCCAGCTCATTAATAAGTGTTCTCTGACCTGGTGTAATAGGTCCAGCAGCCCCTGGGTAACCTTCGCTCTACAAAGGATAGATGCATGCTGGTCCTTTGCAACAGTCCTGTGCTTGCGGACGCTGAACTGATTGGGTTTACTGCCAAGTGTCTCAGCCCTCTTGTTCACACCTGGGCATTGATTGCCTGCTCTGCATACGTATTAGTTCACTTAGGTTCTCTTTTGCACAATTGCCTGCTGATGTTAGGGCAATTTTTTGAACATAACGTCTTTAAAATTGTGTTCTGCTTTAATCGGTCCATTTGGGTATAATGTAAACTGCCACAGAGTACGTATGCGAACTAATAGACCCTTACTTGCTTACTGACCAGTCATGAGAGGAAGTGTCTTTATTGGATTGGGATGTTTTAAGAGCTTGATGCTAGTACTGTTCATTGGGGAACACTTCTAAGGAAGAGGAAAAAATTTGCACTAATACTGGAAGAAGAATGGAATGAAAGATAATGTGTGCGTTTAATGAAGAAATTGGGATTATAGTGTATCAGGAGGTCTGAAGTGGGAGAAATTAATGGGTTTAAGGTGGAGCATGAGTACACTGAGAATTTAATTTGAACAAATTGTTCTGTGGTAAAGATTTCTTTTTATTATTTTTTAATTTACATACAGAAAGCTCCTTTGACCTGTCTCTTCCGGGCAAAAAAGTAGACCCGTGCATGCCTGTAAACCTTGGTTAATGTCATCATTGTACTACAGGACCATTACTGCAAAAAATTACACCATGTGAAATGGTGAATCTTTTTATGCTAGGACTGAGTCCTCTCTATAGCATTGTATTATTATTGAACTAAGAAAACGTTCTTTGCCTTGTGGCTCAGGGGAAATGGAGCCACAAAGAGTGTATCACAATGCAATAAATTTCTAGTCTTTAAAAATTAAAAACAGTGTTTCGTAGGGAACATATCTCAGGAAAATGAAAATATTTGGGCCACTAAGGTATTGTAGTATATCTAATTGCTAGTCTTCTGCCTAATAACTTGCATTGTTATTATTACTGTAGATCATACTTTTATGATACTTATCCCTCTCCTTTTTGTAATTTGAACATCTTCATTTTACATGAATGAAGGCATCTAAGAGTAAAGAGCAGAAAGTAGTGTTACTATTCTGTTTTTGTGCGTTTTAGCACTTTAAACTTTTTATGTGGCAGTTGATTCCGAATTGTACAGTATTGTAAAATTTAGTTTATTAGAATGTTTGACTCACCATTGACTTTGCATAGTTTACTGTTTATCATGACTTTGTCTTTTTCAAAAAGTTCCCTCTTTTGGAACTTTTTACAGGGAGCAGGTAATTGGCATGTGCACTTGGAAACACTGTAGAATAACAAGATAAAATTTTAAGTTCTAGGCTCTAAGGGTTAGGTTAAAAAATAAAGCAGTTTTGCATCTTTATACCAGTAGTTATACTAATGCCAGTTCTACCATTTTTTCATTAAAAAAAACCCTAGAGTTCTCTTTTATAGGTTAAAAAAAAAAGGTTTTGGTTTTACCTGCTAATTGTATTCAAAGTTTTAAAGAATTTTTGGTGTGTTTTTAACTGTATTACCTGAGTCTTCATACCTTTAGAACCAGCTAGACCTTGCTTTTCCTGTGGAAAGCAGGATGGTGGAAAGAGGAGGCAGTCTACCCATATGTTGGGACAAGAGTTGAAATAACATATGACCTGAGTGTTTCTGGGTCCCAACGTTTAGAAAGAGCCTATGATTTCCAAAATGTGTATGTTGGACCTACCGAAGTAACTGTACTTACTAATGGCAGTGTTAACAACACATAAGACTTTATCCCAATACTTAGGAGTATATGCAAGGATACTTTGTATAACAGTCTTCATATGGCATCTTGGTTTCTGAGAAAATTTTTGAATTTTGATGGCATCTTGGGAACTGTCATAGCATTAGGAATTTCCTTCTTCTATGTTAAGTTCTTTCTAAGACTGTGCTCTAAATTCTACAGTTCGTATTCATTGGATATCATTCCTTCAATATATTATGTTAGTATTGCTTTTACCTCACGTATATTTCATAAATAGAAGAAAATCTGTGGACTGTTTATCATCATCATATTAGGCTTTCTGTATATGCTTTCCCCCCCCCAAGTATCTTTTTGTTTTATAGACGTCAGAATCTTTCAAATAATACTCTTTCACTTTGGAAATTTCTAGTGCTTTACAAAATCCTGCAATTCCTGGATAAAGCTGTAGAGATACAGGGGATGTCTTTTCATCTGTGTGTATGTATACAAAGGAGAGGATTTCTTTCATTTAAAATAACTATTAAAATAGTGAGCAGCTTTTCAGTAACTCTAAAGTTGTCAAAGAAAAATGCCTTAAAAATATGTCATCTTTTTTTTGACAGTGTCTTTGCATAATGAAGAGTTAACACTAAAACTGAATTATATAGCTTATGAATTAACTAGGCCTTGTTTTTTCCCAATCAAAGCTCTTGGCTTTAAGAGTTGGCATTTCAGGATCTGTAGCTCCTACCTGTCTGCATTATACTAGTTAAAGCTGCTGGCTACAAAAATCTTTCTATGTTTCCCCCCACCTCTCCCCCAGGCAATAATACATGATGATAAATTGTGTGTTCATGTGTTTTTTCTCTCCTCATTGCCCTGGTTAATTGAGAAATGGCTATATGTTGTTAGAAATTTCTGCTAAGAGGAGAAAAAGAAAAGCCATATTCTAAGATTTATAGCAAAACCATCAAAGTTATTCCCTTTTTTACTCATTCCCTTTTCTAATACTGTAGTTCATCATGGGATAGATTCATGTTTTCTTTTTCTTCCTTCTCTTATAATTGCAGCTTTCAGAGGACTATAACAAATATTTCTGTTTGACCCCAATGTTTCTGTATTTGTATATAAAGAAAAGGAAGGCAGAATACTTTTTTCCTCTGTGTACTCTTCAGTAGATATTTAGTTTGTCTTTCTCTTCATAGCATCTTGCATACTAAAATTGTGAGCTTCAGTTCTCTGCTTTATATTCTAATTGTATGTACTGCTCTATATTCTAATCATATGTACAAGAAATTAGGTCTCATTGATGTTCTGACATTATTCCTGAGTATATCTCAAAAGAGTTACAAGAAAAATACTTCCAGTACCCATTCATTGTTTATGGGTTGAATCCTACATTTACTTTTTTTCTCTCTTATTTCTTTAAAGTAGTCTTCTTGTGCTGTGAATTAAATACAGGCCTGCTTTTGAAATCAAAATACTCTGTAAGTTTAGACCCAATTGAGATTTGATCTGATTTTCCTAGAAAATGTTCTCACTAAGGTCTTGAAATCCTCATCTTATCTGAATCTTCTTGACCTGGCTCCTGATTTGATAGTGCTTATCAATAACTTTTCCCCAAAACCTTGTTCTTTCATGCCATTCTTTTTTTGCAAGTGAGCACAGCATGGAAATACATCATTCAGAAAGATGATATTTGTACTCAAGAGTGGTTACAAGGTGACTAATACATAGGTGTTGCCCAGTACATAGGTGTTGTTCATATCAGAGATGTAATAAGGTGTACCTTACAGATACTGCTCTTTCCTTGGATAGAAGTAAAGGAGTTGACACAGATACTACAAAATCCTACAGTTCTGTTTAAATAACAGTACCTAGTCCTTTCCTCCAACGTATGAAAAAAATTGTCAATAATATAGGCCCAGAAGCATAAATCAAATATTCAACAAAATAGTTTACAAAGATCAATGATTACAGGTATTGTATAACTGTATTTAATGGTAGTGTAAGTTTGAAAAAAAGTATTGCCCACTTGAATTTTCTATAGTAGAGACTTTGAGACAATTACAGACTACCAAGGAAATTATTTTTTCACAGAGTGGTGGTGATGATGATACAATTTAATGGCGTCACTACTGACAGTGTAGATGCTTCCCATTTACAGTTCAAGACCTACTTAAGCTCCATGGGAGGGAGTTACATTCTCAAGAGACATACTAGATTTTGTAATAATTATAATAATGATGTAGAGGGTACTGTCAGAAGAAATCCCTTTCCTGAAGAAAACAACTTTAATTCTTATTTAATTTAATTTTATTTATTTTTTACTAGCAAAGTTTTAAAGCTGTAGAAAATATAAGTTCATAACAGAAGTGATGACAGGCCAGCAGCCCTGTAGCAATACCACCGTGAACCGTGTCAACCTAACACAAGAAAAAAACCTCCAACCTCTTTGCTTCTGACAAGCTCAGTGACTAAAGCTGCCCTTTACATTTTAGAGGGTAGACTGTAGCCATGTTCAACAGTGTTCAGCTCTGTTTTCTTTGATTGCAACATTTCGTACAATTGGATTCTTACATTAATAGTTAGATTTGCTCTTCAGACAATAGAAAAAACAAAAAGCTTTTCAGCTTGTTGATGGAATACTAGATTTGTATTTTTGTGCAAAATTTTCAATCTCTTTGAAGACTACTAGGCAGAGGCTAATAGAAAGATGTGGCTTACGGTGCATTTGCCTCTCTTCAGAAGAGAAAGGCCTTTGGTGACTAGCTGTTTTATTATTATTGCAACTTGTATACCTTCTAATTCTTTTTTCCTTACGCTTAGGAAACTTGTAAGTTACCTTGTTTAACTGGGTACGCAGCTTTAACTATATGCCTAGGACGTGGTAGTCTTTCTTACAGATTCAAAATGTAATGGTTCAAAATGTATAGCCATAGGACTTCATCTTTTTGTCCAAGTTCCAGTGGCTCAGTTCAGTTTATTCAGCACATGAAGTAGATGCTTTTTATTTTGCTGATTGTAAGCTTGATTTTAGATCAAGCAAAAGGAAATTACCAAAATGAGGTCAGGGAAGCTATTTATTGAACAGTGTGTGTTACAAATGACATTTTTCAGAGTTATTTCATATTTAGGTGTTAGTAACATCTACTTCATTCTAGATTTTGTGTGTCAGATCTGTTTGGATACTGCTGAATATGGCTGTTCATAATTGTTTTCAACTGTGCTATATACAGTTGCATAAGTGATGCTTATATTAATTATTTCTAGCTATTATTTTTGCCATAACTGATCAGGTGTTAATCAGAGACACTGATTTTCTTTTCCTACTTTCTGTAAACTTCTTGCCCCTTTCTAACTACAAAGCTGCCTGCAATCCACCTTCAAAATCAATTTTCACATTTACAAGCAGAATGATAGTAAATTGTTGCGATAGAGCAAAGAATTTTTTTTTTTGTAAATCTAATCTCAGGTTAGTTACTGTGGAATTGGATATGCGTACCTTATCTAACATGTTTATATTCAGAAACTGTCAACTTGATTGTCTCTTGCTTGTACCATTGTGACTTAATTGATTTCAGTAGATTTGTACCTAATTCTGAGTAGTGAGACAAAAGTGACTGGATTTTATTTTCTTCTTCTTTAGTTTTTGGATGGAGGGAAGGAATTTGGGACTATTTTTTGAAATAAAGTAAAAAAATCTCCTATTATCTGCTTATTGAGCACATACTTTGCCAGCCTTCCTGTCTACTACCTGCAAAGTAACTCCTGTGTCAGGCTTATTAAATTCCAGTCGCAGGAGAGTGAAGCTGCTTGTGTCTCAAGATGTAAACTTTGACCTCGGCTTGCAAACTGAGGTAGAAAGGAGGAAATATTGAGTGAAAGTGCAATGACTCCTAGTTCCATTCACAATATTTGTTTTTATTTTTAGTACATTAATCATACAGAAGAATGAAATGATGGACTAAAGTTTCTTGCACTCTTTGAGTCTCTGAACACATTTTTTTTATTTCATTTAGTAGGATACACAGTGGTGTTTCTCATATCTCTAAGCTGTCACACTCAAAACAGTCATAACATAACATTTCCATTATTCCCAGAACCACTCTCTAGCAAAATAAGTTTCAGCCTCTCCCCTTTGAGATAGCTGAAGATACAACCTTAATAGCTACTGTCGGAGCGTCATCTTCCAGCTTTCTATTTCTCCTGTAGTCCTCATGTGAATTGGGTTCACTGATGTGTTAGTGGGATTCTCTGTCTGAACCTTTTTGTAATTACTGTATTCTTCCAGGATTGTAGTGTAGATAAGTTGTATGTCTTTTTATAAAATATCGCTGGTACTGTCTTGTTATTTTTCCTCTGTTTTAAACAAAAGATAGTAGAGTTTAGTTTAATGGAGTTTGATGTTTGAAGACCTTATGCTAGTTTAGAATTGTCATAATGTGCTAAAAAAATACTAGGTCAGTCCCCCTCCAATTACGGGACTTAAGAGGCGAATCTGTTTTCAGTCACCTCTCTGCCAGGAAATGCCACACTTAGAAAAGTTTCAGAAGCTAAAATATTTTACTTGAAGGTTGGCACTGGGTCCTGTACATCCACCTTTAGATACTTGATGTGTGCCAAATTTTTAAGTGTTCTCTATAGCACTTCTACTAAAATAAAATAATTTTCATGTGCAGTGAAGAGATTGATGCTTTTTTCTCCAGGAGGAGGTCCCTGGGGTGGTTTCAAACTGAGGTGGTTTGAAACCTTTTCACAGGTATTTTGCATCAAATGTTTAATTTTTAAATGTCTCCTCCACATCTTACAGGAACTGTAGTTGATCCTTGTATTTGCATTTGTTTTTCAGGCTTCCTAATCAATCTGCATCTGCCATATGGAGACTTCGTATGATGTAGAGTTCTTGGGCAGATCATGCAACCACGTACAACAGTTTTCACAACAGAAGCCTACCTCATAATATGCTGATAAGATTTTCCAGTTAATAAAGGCAAACTTATCTATTTTTAATGTGATTGTATATACCTAGTAATACTAGGTAGACTACATCATCTGTGCAGAGAGGCCAAGGATCTTCAGCAAAATTTTAAATATGTACTGGGAGGAAAACTATACAGCTCTTCAGCAGAATGGAGAATTAGTGTGTAAATACTCATGAAGAAAATAAAACAACTCTTATTGCATACTGAACTCTGTATTAATATTCCCCAGTAAACTGCCGCTTACAAAGATCTAGTACCATACAGTCCGACTGCAGTTGAGTGGCAGACTGGCTTAATTTCCTGGGAATAAGGACAATTCATTTTGCCATACGAGGTGTCCTCAGCACACAGCATCTGCTGGTCAGGTGCTGGAGTGCAAATGGTGTTTGAGCTCAGAAACACAAACACATCGTAGGTTGGGTAGGGCTTTCAGCAACCCAATCTAGTGGAAGATGTCCCTGCCCGTGGCAGAGGGGTTGCAACTAGATGATCTTTAAAGGTCCTTCCCAACCCAAACCATTCTATGATTTAGATATCTCTGTCTCTCAGTGGGTTCAGTGGGCCTTAGATAAAAGCTTCTATGGCGAAATATAAGTGTTTTACCATGCCAATTACAAGCAAGCTGACTATAGTCAAAAACAAATTACAATCTTCCAGTATTTCTGCAATTCTACCTATGGTGTTAGAAAACACCAAAGAGCTTGTGTACCATCAGTTGTGATAGCCCATGATCTTTGAGTGGTCCCGCTTTGGGCTGCAGGCTGTATTTGACCTAGGAGTTGGT
The DNA here is from genome assembly GCA_013400195.1 of Aramus guarauna. Lineage (NCBI taxonomy): Eukaryota > Metazoa > Chordata > Aves > Gruiformes > Aramidae > Aramus > Aramus guarauna. The sequence goes on from VXBL01007366.1 coordinate 108,098, forward strand.
TATGACCTGCTTCCAGCTTACTGCTGAGTGTGGAGGTAGGACAACTCTTGCTGTCACCATGTGAGGTTTTTCAGTGCTCTGTGATCCTCAACCCCATGTGGTCATGTGACTTCAGAGAAGCCTGTGGCTGGTTCTGATGGATGCACTCCTCCTGCTTTGCCATTAACACAGCAGAAAATTACAAATCAACCACTTTATGCTATAGATACTTGCAGCCATCAGGGCCTGTTGAGCTCTCCCTCCATAGTAGCTGGCTGTGTGGGGGTGATCTCCTGTTGAGTAGCAATGCCTCTCAAGGTTACCCGCTCAGGGCTGAGAGATCTCTTACCTGACACCAAGCATTGATGGGTTGGTGACATTTTTTGCACATGTGTAACATTTAAGATACATATAATAAGCTTAAGTGATAATCTTTGTATCCCATGCTAACTTGAAACATAGTTAATAGTACAGTATTGGCCACCAATCCATCTGTATTTGTTAAGTATTTTACATACCTAGACCTACTGATTAGAACTCAGTAAACTAACTACTAGCTCAGATCTGTTTGAGTGATCTCTGAGTCTTCTCCTGTGACAGTCACCCAGGTAGAAGTCCACACTTACCACGTGGTATTGGAAGTCCCTTAAATTGGTATTTATGCCATAGTTTTGAGGTTTCATCTACAGTTTTCAAACAGTGATTACAGCTCATAAAACATAATTTTCAGTTCACTGTATCACGCTTGCCGCATGAATCTCAAAGGCCTGATTCTTTTTTGTATTTTAATTTCTAGTTAGGATTAGGAGTTCTAGGTATACAACTGTTAGATACTGTGATCGGGTAGTGCAGTATTTCTGACACTTTCATCTTGACTGTAGGTGGTCAGCCACGATGAAATAACCTCTCTCTTGGAAAATCAAGTGCATTGATGATGTTTGGTTTTCTCCTCTTAGTGTTACTACCACAGAGAAATTACTCCATCAGGAGAATGACTTCAAAAATTTCAGATGCTCTTGAGCGGATGGAAGATATTAGCTTTATTAATCTGTAGTTCTTTACACTTCCTTTGTGGTAGTATCTTTGATACATTGCTGCAATTAAGTTTAGAACTTTGTCCAAGGCCACACTGGAAAAATAATGTTTGGGGGTTTTCCTATTAAAGTCACTCTGTCTTTTGAAATGTTTCCACTGTTTAGGAAACCGAGGTTTTGGACAGTATTACAGAAAGTGATTTAGAAACATGTAACGCTGAAAGTCAAGCAACTTGAATTAGCAGCTTGCCTAAGTCTTTTTATATATATCTATGTATATAGTCTCCTGGGCAAGCAAAAGCTTTCTGAGAATAAGGAAATCAATATTAGAAGAGAACTGTGGCATGCTGAGGAGAATTTTTTTCTCTTTGGTCTCATTTTGTTGGGTATTTCTTGAGAGAGAAATAAAGTTCTCTGACTCTTCCCCTCCTCCCCGCCCCCTTGACTATTCTTTTTTCCATTGCTGCTGGCTTAGGTTGTGGGTTAAGCAGAACAGCTCAGGGATGTCTGTTCAGGGAGGTTGTTTCTTACAGCTTTTCCTGGAGAAAGTGTATCTTAATTAAGAAGATATATTTGGTTATTCTTCTGCTGGCTTTGATAACATAGTGATCCTTTTGGTTTCATCTACCTTGTGTGGCAGTTTTACCCAAGTGCCTTGGAACATCTTATTTCAAAACAACTTTTTAAACTCTATTTTGCATTTTCTCATGTCAGTGAACTGCTGTCATGTGTTGTCAGCAATGTATCGAGAAGAAGAGAGACCCCTTGGTGAAAGGCTAACTGTGTTGCGAACATGCTATAAGCTGTTTTTTGCAGAGCTACTACTTGCTCCTGTGGATGAGAACAGTCCTTGTATAATACTGTTGCCTTGTTATAGTAGCCCATATGCTAACGACAGTGTAACAGTTACCTGACTTGGGCCTTGTCATACACATTTTAAGAAGCTGTGTCTCTGTTAGCCATAGGTTTTGGCCCAACAAGTGGGATTGTGTAGGCACCGCATCAACTGCTGTTTGCATAGTGCTATTTTGAAAGGTTAAGGGGCTGCATGAATGTCTAAGAAAGCATATCAGACAGTTTCTATGATTCAATAGCTTTTCTATTTTTAAACTAATGAGGTTCTGTCACATAGTTGATGTTTAATAAGTACAGTTTTAGAATGTTTTGAATTAAGTCATATATATTGCCTGCTATTTCAAAGTAGGGTTCCTTCATGCTCTGGAGTTGAAATACAGACTTCTCTTTAATTTTTCATGTGCTCTCTTTATTGTTCCGTATTGGTGGTGGAATATTTGTTTACAGCTCCACATCAAAAGAGTGTTTGCATGGTTCTTTCACTTCCCTGTGGCATTAAAAAGAAGGATAAGGTGTATATGTGAATACAAGATAACGTTAAGGATATGTCCTCTGTATTAATGTAAACTAAAAGCCTTTTAAATTTGTTCAGAAGCCTCTTCCCCTCCCCATAGAAGTAAAAAGTTTCTTTGCATATAAAGTGAGAATTTGGCTTCCTCTGTAGCTAGCATTGAAGAACTGTCCCTGTAATATAAGCCCAGAGGGGCTAATATGTGATACTCGTTTGGGAACAGTTCTATGCAGCTATTGTTTTTTGAGGACCAAACTTACTTTCTTTTTAAGCCTGTTAGCAATAACTTGAATTCACATTAGGATGTCTCATATCAGAGAAGGGCAAACAGGCTGACAGCACTCTGAGTGAGTTAGCCAGTGGCAGTGTGTTTCTCTGGACTTAGTGAAGTAATCACCGTGTAGCATATTCGAATATCTTGGAGTGTACTTATATTAATATTCTAGTACAACAGAAAAAAAGAACTAGATTTGCAAAAATTAAAGCTCCATAACAGACTTCTACCTGTTCCCTACTAAAATGAATAATGGATCATTTCAGTGAATTTTTCTAAGTGCTAATCAAAAATATAATGATTTGCATATCATGACTCAATTAAATTGGAAGCAATAATTTTAATTTTCAGCAATTATAGTCATTATTTTTTCTTTATCTTTGGAAACTATGGTTTACCAGTCACATAAAAAGGTTTACCGAGTACCTTGCTCTTTATAAGTAGCTTAGGATTTTGAAGTAGCCATTATTTGGTTCTTGCTATTCATTTTAAGAGGCTTTACTTTCCTTTAACTTCCAAGTAACAATAAAATGAACTTAAATGGTGCTGGTTATGACAGTAAATCAGTCAGAAGGTACAAGATACGAATACTGCAGCAGAATTTCCTTTGACTGGTTTGATGGGCCATCCTGCGTTTATGTTCAGCCTGCTTGATTGGGTACATCAGCACCCCATGCCTTGAAATTTAGGCATGGCTCAGATATTTTGGTTGAACATGCATAAAAGCAGGGCTTATTTCCTCCTGTGACAGCAACTGAAGTGGTTGTCTCTGTGAGGTGATAAATTTAGATTTCATTTTTCTTCATAAGCAGGTTCATTTGGAAGGAATGGAGGGAATACTACGGCAAAGAATAGAGCATTCCTGTTCCTAATCCCCTCATGAGGCCCTCTTTGCTAAGGAGTTTGAACCGACATGCCTTTAATGAGCCCGTAAGTCAACAGGCTCCAGGTTGATTTGTATTCACTGGCTAGCACTCATCTGAGTTTTATTCTTTAAAAGGCAGCTTTTACCATTAAAACACAATACTACATATACACACAATATATATATGTATATGCTTTATATATACACAAGCATATAAATGGTTTACATGTATGTATATGTATACATATGTATATAAGACAATTAATAAAAAAATCTCGTGGGATATTCGAGAAGTAAACTCAGGCCCTAAGGGTAGATTCTAAGGCTGAGTCTCATTTTCTGGACTAGTGCTGTAACGCTGAGGCTATTGTGCAAAAAGTAATTTCTGTTGCCTGCCTTCCTCGTCCCCATTCTTGCTAAGCTGCTGTAAGTGATTTTGAGGTCAGCTGTTAAACTGCTGTTTTTTCTCTTCTTAGCCATCATGGGTAGTCATAGTTATGCATTTTTAAACTAGCTTTCACAGTAATGAAAGTGTGAATGGAAGGACATTGGGAGGGAACTGCTAGACTGCCCTTTGGCCAAAAATTGCAAGATAGTTGTCTACTAAAGATCATTTATTTGAAAAAAAGAAATCCTCACATTCTCCTTTCCTTTTTTTCTGACTGTTTGCTAATTCAGGAGCCTTCAGCTCTAATTCTTTGGAGAGTCTGGGTGGTTTAAACTAATTTTTGCAATTTCAGACTTGTTCCACTGACAGTTGTATAGTTGCTAGTCTTTTGCATTGCTTATACTGGTTTTGTCTGTCTTGTTTGACTTCTCATAACTTAAGGAGAAAGTCTCAGATTCCCACTGAAATAAATGGTAAGAATAGAAAAAGAACGCAGAATGAATTATGCACCATGCTTTATTCAGTGGCATAGTCTATTGCTCCCTCAGTGACCAGTTTTTATAATGCTGTTGTATTTTTATGTTTCATAGTTTGTCATAATGTATTATTTCTTTTTTTTTTTCTCCTCTTTTGAGATGGAGCTGTAATTGATAAACTGTGGATAGTAATGTCTTGAATTATTCTTTGGATTGAGAGGATGTTCCTTGTTCCATTCTAAATTTGCTGTTCAGAGGCCATTGATTTCCCATGCTTTTCTGTTTCCTGCTTACCAAAACCACCAGCAGGATCTTGCAAGTTTGTGTATAGTTATGCGGGTTTTATTTTGGCAGTGGTGTTTCCTAAACTCTGTGATAGTTCACATACCATTTGGAAATGTGGTGAATGTACCGCTGTTTGATATTCATATCCTCAGTTACATAGATATTTCAAGAATTGGTTCACTTGTGTAATCGATCAAGCTAAGAGTGTGTATTGCCTGTGGGGAGAGAGGTTGTAGAGCAGCAAGCTTAATGACAGATCTCCTTAGAGCACAAAGCCTTACTGAGAGACCTCGGTTCCCTGGCTTTCATGCAGTGCTGCAGCATTTGTTACACTCCTGAGTCTCACAGATTTGACACAACTGGTCAGACAGTCTTTTGTCTGCTGGAGAGGGAGGGAAGGGAACCATGAGTTTATGATTTTGCCAGTGTTGAAGTAGGTGATCATGAGGACCATTGACTGATTTCTGCGTGGGATATTCAAGATTTGACATAGTTAGTCTTTCTGATCGGAAATCTGTCATTATTTTGTCTTTGCCTGTGTTTAAATCCTGTGTTCTTTAACACTGTTCAGTTGATGTAGTGGGAGAATAAACACAGAAAGACCTGTGTTACATTTAAATCCAGAAATGAGAGAAAATGTAAATGTACTATTACTATAACTCCCTGAGTAGAAGAAACATCTAATACTCTCTAGAATGTTAATTGGCCCCCACCATTTCAACAATTGCATAGATTTGTTTGCAAGTTAATGCTTTATACTGTACTAAATGTCACCAACTGAGCTGCAAAAAGCAAAGCAAAAATTTCTGCTTCTATAATTATATTCTGGTTTATAATTATATTTATCTCTTGTATCCCAAATGAGCATTTCAGTAATTTGTACGGCTTCTTACACTGTTGCATACCCTAAAGAGATTAAAGGAATATTGTGAAAGACTGATACAAAAGCAAAAATCATCGTTATCTGTCTGTTCATTCAGTATTGATGGTGACAAAATCTAATGAGATTTTCTCAATCTTGGTCCAAAATCTTGGTAAAAATGGTGTTTGAATGTGGCTAAATTGAATACTGAAGGTAGTTCTCTTTTACATATGGACAGAAATCTGCCTCACAGATATGGACACAAGAAACCTATTGCTTGAATGAAAGTTCTTCTCTTTAACCGTTTCTTTGTCCCCCATCAAAATAAAAATCTTGCAGAGTTTAGGTGTCGAGGATCTGATTTTGACTTACTGTCATATATTGAACATACACAATTAAAATTCTGTTTAGACTCCTAGCAGAAGGATAAATCATAGGTGTATTTTATCTGGGAAGCTTGATGCAAAGATGGGATGATTTATTCAAACAACGAAGAACTCCGAACCAATGGTTAAGATGAGCTATGGCTAAGATGAGCTTTCGTGCCTGCTAACCTCATCTCCTTGATAAACTAGAGATTATTTTAGAATTAAAAAAATAAAATTCTAATAAATTCAGGTGGTGTACATCCTTCTGAAAAAAACTTAAGTTCCATATTCATCCATGAGGTCATAATCTTCTGTCTTAAGCTGTCTTCATGTGTAAGTGGTTGATAAAACTGAGGTTTAGATACGGCACTGATGCTTGCTATACCCCTAACCTAGGTAGGTAGATCTGCACTTCTAATTCTGACTCTGCAGTGATTTGAGCAGATCATATACTCCATTTACGCTCTGTGGTCTGATGCCAAGTGACCTGTAGGTTTTTCTGCATGTGTGTCAGCATATTTTTGTGCCAGAACACAAATAGAGTAATCCAATGTCTCTGTCATTTTTGTCAGTTTATTTGTATTTATTGTGACTGGCTTTTACACACTGTAAACATCACCAGTGGAATTGACTGTTTTTTTTATATAGAAGAAGGGTTGCCCTAAAAACTGACCAGAAGATGATATATGGCTAGGGAATGAATATCACTCATTCCCAGTGAAATGTAGCAAGTGGATGGACAGTATGTCGTGCTGATAATGTCCATGTAAAAGATATATCAAGGGACAAGGGCTAGAAGGATGAAGAGTATTTTAAAAGGCAGAAGAGAGTGAAGCTGAGGTTACACATTTACTGCAAATTGCAGGAGCTAAGAAGTCTTGCTTTTCCTTCTCCCTCTCAGAACAGGCCACCACCATGTGTGTCCTGCTCTGTTCTCAGCTTGTATTCCTGATGGGAACTAGCAGCTAGGGCTGGATTCACTTGCTTAAATGTATGTTTATTACCACTTGGGATGCAGTAGGGCATCCGTCTGCTCATGCGGTAAGGTGCGAGTCTTGCCCATATTACTTTTTTTAATGTCAGCTCTGTGTGGCCATATTTATACTAAGGTGTGTAAGATACCAGTAGGTACCTATAATTAGGAAGTTGAATTGAACTTCCAGTTCTTCTTGCTTGTTTTGTTTAGTTGATGTGTTATATTCATGTGTGTGCATTAGATTTAATTGTATTGTTATTTAGTATTTGTTTACTGCTGGCTGATTACAAAGGGGACATACAGATTTTCCTTTGTCTTCAATCAAAAGGAACATATGTCCTTATCTGTTATACGTGTATGTAGGAAGTGCAGCTTTTTCAGCAATGGTCTCCTCAGATTCTGATTTTGCTGTGTGTGTGTGTGTGCGTGTGTGCTCGTGTGTGTGATTTTTTCCCCTCAGATTTCAGTTTTTATTCACGTTCTGTAGTGAAACATGTCTGTTCGAGCAAACACAATGTCCACATCTATGCTCCTATCATCCAGTCATGAGAATTAAAAGCATGTTTTTTCTCAAGAATTCCAAATATGTAGAATCTTACAAGAGGTCATGAATCTTGAAATGATAATTTTCATTGCCATTAAGTTAATGTCCAAAGTCCAAATTCTGTGACTTCAGGCAGAGTGAAAGTGATCTCTTTGAAAGAAAAGTTGGAGGTTTTGTAAGCCAATTCTTTTCACGGATAATTAATGAGGAGAGGGAAGGAAAGAAGGCTTTCTGACATCCTGCTTGTTTAAGCATTTATGTTGCTTTAAATACTTGAGTAATATGTGAGACTCACATTTAATTTAAATGTAGGCAGTGATCAGTTTTGGTGTGTTGACCAGTTTGGGGTTTTTTTGTTTGTTTGTTTTGTGTTTTCTTTTTTTTCCTCAGCACAGATAAAACTAAGCTCTAACACAATATGAATAGGATAACAATTAACTATTTTAATAGATTTGACCCAAACATGTTTGTGAGTGCTCTTGAGTTGGTAAACTGCAACATTGCGTAACAGATTATTTTTAGGTATGCAATCTGGACATTATTAAGCATTTCTTTAAGAAGAAAAATGAAAATTCTGTTCACAAGTCTGGTATGTGGTATTTAAAGTGCTATTAAATAGCATTAAATAGGAGGCTATTAAGTTGAGTATCTTTAGCTATACAGTTGAGTCTTTCAATTTCAAATAGATTAACATGTAATTATCACAGAGACTTGTAGGAAAACTTTCATATTCTACAATTACACTTTTTGATTCTTTGTTTTGTTTTATTTCTGCTTAGTGTGCTATGTTTTACTTAATAGGATGAGGATTAATTTTCAGTTTCAATTTTAAACTTAGGGTAAGAACTTTATGTCCTTCACCTAGTGAGCTTAAGATATAGAAGAAAATTCAGTGTATCAGAAAAAAGGAAAGAGAGAACTGTGAAATTTTAACACTGTATTCTTAATTCACCTTCTCAGCTCAGAGAGAGTACCATCTGTGGCAGTATCAAGCAAACTGGGGGATTTTTTAATTGTTGTTTTTTTGGTTTTTTCTTTCCTGGTATTAGCCAGCTTAACACTTTTCAAAGTCCAGCTGTACGTGTTTCTACTGTGATACCTTTCCTGTGTGTTTTCTGGGTCTCCAGGAGTACTTTAAACTGTTTTCCGTAAGTGTCATTGTTTAAGAAGCATTTGCAAAGAGTAGTATAGGTGTTTGGTTTTTTTCTTCCAGTTTTAAGCTAAAAGGTTTTGTGAGCTATTTGCTGCCCTGTTAAGCAGTCAGGCGAGAACCTTGGGTCTTTAGCTGATCTTCTGGCTCAACATCCCTTTAATTACTGAAGGAAACATGGAGAAGGGCACCCCAGCAGGTGGCAGAGCATCTTCTGCACTGCTGTGTGTTCATATGATGGTAGGTGCAATGATTGGAAACGGCCCCTATGTTTCTCATTTCATTTCAGATCGGAATCATCTGCTGATCTCAGGATAAGCAGACTACTGTGGTTAAGCAGCAAGCATTTGTCAGGCTGCAGGGAAGATCTTCCCATATATTGTAGTCATGGGCTCTGCTCTTCAGTCTGTCTTCTTCGTAGTATCTATGTTAAAGCTTAAAGTTTAAACTCTGTTGGATACGTCTTGTATATTCAGAAAGTGAGGCAATGTCTGCATGAATAATTTCACTATTTTAATATCCCTATGAAAAATATTTTTACATGGCAAAGGACATGTGGATAAATCCCTAATTTCTCTAAATAAATCTCCTAAGAGGAACTACTTTCTTGCCTTGCTTTTGCCTTTTGTTGCTAAAGTGATAATAATAAATACACCTTTAGAGATACAGAAGGAAAAGACATACATGAGAAGGAAATTAAAGCACGTTAATAGCAGTAGCTGGCGTTTCAAAGGAAACTACTTAAAAAGATAAACTGACTGGTAGAAAAGCCACTATTCAAGATCTTTGCTGAAATGGAGCCAAGAGTTGAAAGGACCTTTATTCCCTGTTTTAGTGTTAAATTAAATATTATTGACCTTCTTTTTCAAAGATTTGTCTGGGTGGGAAAGACAGGAAGGATTGTTTGTATTTAAAAAAAAAAAATTAGTTTGAAAACTAAAAATGCCTTTAATATAGAAGCTGATAGTTTCACTGGCAAAATTCAGCCTGAAGTTTACTCTTGCTGAAACCCCCTGGAAATAGAAGTAGGTGTGTTCTGCTTGGGTAATCACATGTAAATGTAGAGGTGCCAGCAGCACTATAATAATGACTGTAGTGTCTTTGAAGGCACTCTGAAGCTTCCGTTCAAAGACACTCTTAAATAATTAAATTCTTTTTTTTTTTTTTTCCAATTTACATGGAATATGTAATGACATCCCCCAAGTATTAGATTTCCTTCTCTTCTTTTCTTTCGCATGTGAAAAATAAATAGAGTATTTTAAGACACTGCTTGCTAACCTGTATAGTAAAGAAAGGTGATGAAAGAGCAGGTCCAAATACTTCTTTCTTGTGACCTTCAATAACCTTTTCTTAACACAAAAGTGTCAGCTTGAAAAACGTGGGTACCTCTGAGGTGATCTTAGAAGTCTGGCTTCCTCTCTGCAAATAAAGGGAGGCAATTTTGTCCACTTTGATATGCCCTCTGGCTCCTGACAGTTCACTCTGTGACCATTTATGTGGTCCTCCTTGTAAGATTGGCTGCTCAGCTGGCTGTACATGGTTTTAATCTTTTTATTATTATTTTTTTGGCAGATACTGAGCATCTCTATACAGTAGTGTTCGAAGAGATCTGTGGGCGTTTTGGAAAGACCTATACTTGGGATGTGAAAGCCTTAGTCATGGGTAAAAAAGCCTTAGAAGGGGCACAGATTATTCGAGATGTTCTAGATCTTCCAATAACTAAAGAAGAGTTATTACATGAAAGTAAAATGAAGCAGGAGAAGATATTCCCTACTGCTGAATTGCTGCCAGGTACGTTTTTCTTCCGTATTTATAAGCTGTTTATGGAATTACTTAAAAGCTAACCGAGGTAGAAGTTTTTAATCTGCCTTCCATAAAACAATTTCTCTTACAGATTCAGTTTCACCACTCTTACTTCAGCAAGTTTTACTCAAATCTACCTGTTATTTACCTGTTAAAGAGATATTTTACCTGTTAAAGGGTACTGAAAACTTTTTTTCGTGTTTACTTGGAGAACAGCTTTTTTCTATATGTTTTAAAAGAAGAAAAAAGACTAGGTAAATGTGATGAATTCTGTTTTGTAAACCAGTCATTCTTCATAATTGTTGTTGGCAGCTACGTAACTCAGCAAGTTAGTTTTCTATGGCTGTGAGCGTAGTCCAACTTTATTAAGCACAAATACACTTTTAAAGGTGCAAGCAAATGTATGAGCCCGTGGGTTCTTTCGGCTGAGCTTCATCTTGCTTAACCTGAACATTGAAACTTAAGCAAGGTGTCTGAGCCAGCTGTGTGTCAGTGGAGGAGAGGGAGGGTTTCTCAGGTTATTCTAAGACAGTACATTTCATCACCTTCTGAAGATATATGTCTTTTACCAGTGATTGTGCAGGAAGCCCAAATGAGTAGCTTAAACCAGGTACCTCAAGATAAGCAAGAGGGTGAATCTTACCAGTGGTGTGAACTCAGACTTTTATATTCCATTATGTTTACATCTGAAACGCTTAGAGAAAAATTCTCAGCCATGCAAGATGAGCAATACCTAAAGCTAGGATTGCTGTTAACTTTTTGTAAAATGTTAAACTTCCTGCAGCAAATATCAATAATTTATGAAGAAAAAAATAAAAAAGGAGGAGAGAGGAGAGGGAGGGGAATAAAAAAAAGTATTAAAAGTGAAATAACTACATGTCATTATAACAAGTCTAACTGTTATATTTTTTTCTTTTTGAATGTGTGCTTGTTTGTTCTGACAATCTCTACATTGCATTAACAATGTTTTAATTTTTAGATTTTTTTATACCTAGTTTCATAATGCATTAAAAAGATGAAAGTTAAAAATATGTGATGTATTAGGAATAAATAGCAAGCAACAAAAATAAAAGGTCTAATTTCTTTTAGACATCTTAAAAACTTGAGTATTTTGTGCAGCCAACCTATTTAGTAATCCCTCTGATGTCGTTTATATGCAAAATTTTTCAAATTGCATCTTTCTCACTTACAGGTCCACCTAAAACTGTAAGCCTAGTTAAACTCTCCAGAAAAGAAGAACAATGGAGGGATATGTTTTTCATTTTTCATGTCAAACTTCTGTGACTAGCTTTGCAGCTGTATCTTTTGCAAGATAACAGAAAAACCCTAGTCTGGGCTTAGAAAATGCCAGATGGACAGACTGGGTAAAATGTTAGGAGGCACAGAGAAGAGTTGCTGCAATGTAACAGCACAGGTAATAGATTAAGTGGATATTCTGTCCTTGCTGAGGATTGTGGTAACGTGGCTGAGCTGGCTTGAATAGTTGCAGTGAGGTATTGGAACAGGTAAGGCAAAGGAAACAGGAAGTTTTGCACTGTTCCTGCCTTCAAAAAGTGAATTCTGGGCTCGCTGAAGCTGGGCTATTATAGATGAAACAAGCAAAATTCTTACTGGGACAAGCAAGTAAACATTTTTATCATAGCCAGAATTGTTCAATTGATTATCCTTTCAGTTCAACTAAATGCATGTGATAACTTCCTTCAGGCTATTTTCTAAAGCAGAACTGACGTGAACTTAAATACTCACTGGACATTGTAGGGAGCAAAGGCAGCCTTCGTCACTGAAGTAATGGAATCTGTACTTTGCTTGGTAACAGCATATGAGACACAAATTGAATTGCCATGAATTTTGAGAAAACCAGGTCAATGTCAGCTAATAAGCTAGAAAGAAGTGGCTCCAGCTACTTACTATTTAGTTCATTTAAGGACTGACCTGTTCTTCAGTCAGATAACTAGATTTTTTAATATGATACTTCTGTCCTTTTGTATCTTCTGAGGATATTTGTTAATGTAATCCTTGTGGACTTATTCTACAGCCTCTTAATTTTCTTTCATTAAGAATGGACTTCATGCAGGTGTTGTGTAAGAGGTAAGAAAGACTGGTGACATTTTGAGTGTACAATGTTGTCTGACTAGACTGATCTTTCAGATAGTTACAGGTAAATACAGAAAAGTGAAAAGTAATTGTCATATATATTAACAGCGTAAGGTGACTTTGATGTGCTGAGTCTCTGGCAATCTTTTACAGTTAGCAGGCAGGTGAGGTTCTATTTTTCAATCAATTTCTACATTTTTTCCAAAGATTAAGGTTCAAATTTGGTTTGATGTAGAGTAGTGCTGAATGATGACCAACAGTGTTTGAAAAAGTGACTCAAGCAAAGTAGCACTTGTTTCTGAACTGTTGTGGTTTAACCCCAACCAGCAATGAAGCTCCACGCAGCTGCTCACTCACTCCTCTCCCCAGTGGGATGGGGGAGAGAATCAGAAGAGTAAAAGTGAGGAGACTTGTGGATTAAGATAAAGACAGTTTAACAGATAAAGCAAAAGCCACATATGCAAGCGAAGCAAACCAAAGAATTCATTCACCCTTTCCCATGGGCAGGCAGGTGTTCAGCCATCCCCAGGAAAGCAGGGCTCTGTCTCGTGTAGTGGGTACTTGGAAAGACGAACGACATAATTCCAAATGTCTCCCCCTTCCTTCTTCTTCCTCCAGCTTTATATGCTAAGCATGATATTATATGCTAATTATATGCTATGGGATATCCCTATGGTCACTTGGGTCAGCTGTCCGGGCTGTGTCCCCTCCCAACTCCTTGTGCACCCCCAGCCTCCTTGCTGGTGGGGTGGTGTGAGAAGCAGCAAAGGCCTTGGCTGTGTGTGAGCACTGCTCAGCAGTAACAAAAACATCCCTGTGTTAGCAACACTGTGTCCAGCACAAATCCAACACATAGCCCCATATTAGCTACTATGAAGAAAATTAATTCTATCCCAGCCAAAACCAGCATATTCTCCACCCCTTATTTCATACCTTTTACATCATGCTCAGGTCCAATACATTCTCATTACCCACCAGCACCCTNCAGCCACAGTCACGTTGAGGTGCATCTGTTCCAGCGTGGCCTTACCCATGGGCCACAATCGCTTCAGGGGCATACCTGCTCCAGCACAGCCTTACCCACAGTTACAGTGCCTTCAGGAGTAAACCTGTTCCAACATGGCTTTACACATGACTGCAGTCCATCAACGGGTGTACCTGCTCTGTTGTGGGCTTATCCATAGCCACACACTTTGAGGTGCACCAGCATGACCTCATGCACAGCCACAGATGCTTTGAGGTATACCTTTTCCATCGTGGGCTTATCCTTGGGCCACATTCCCTTCAGAGGTATACCTGCTGTGGCACAGACATAACCATGGCCACAGATGCTTTTGAGATACACCTGCTCCGGTGTGGACTTATCCATGGCTACAGATGCTTCGGGGTGTCCTGCTGCCTCGTGGACTCATCCACAGGTCACAGTCCCTTTGACTGGAGTTCACACTGGGGTTCCAGCCTGTCCAGTACAGCAGCACAGAAACAGCAGCAATGCCCTGGCCACCTGCCAGCCCAGGCGCATCACCATGGCTGTTAACAAAATGTTCCCAGTCAGATGATCAGCGGCACAGCAGTACAGCGAGCAGCGAAAGGAAAAAGCAGCCACTAACGAGCAGTGGCTCTGATATACAGTAAGGCAAGTAAGCCCCATGGCAAGACTTAATGTAAGTGTTGCAACTACCTAGCAACAACTAAAAACATCAGTGTGTTACCAACATTATTCTTGTATTAAATCCAAACCACAGTACTATACCAGCTACTAGAAAGAAAATTAACTCTATCACAGCCGAAACCAGGATACTGGACGTAGAGTGAGCTATGCACATGTTTATGCCAGCGATGATAACTCTTTTTAATTCCCAAATCAAGTACTTGACAGGTATGAATATACAATTGGCAAAGCAGTTCTTTCCCTGACAGGCTATATCACAGCCATGCCAGTAAATATACAATAGTTGTGAGACATTAGTGATTGAAGACAGAATTCTGATTACTTTAGTATTGCTGAACTGACTGACAAGTTTCAATACATCAGGCTGTGGTCAAAATACAAATTTCATCTGTGAAGATTATATATCCATGTTTAATATGGAATTTTCTGGAAACTATTTGAGAGTTTTTCACAGATTTATTTTTAGTTCTGAAAGAATGTTAGGGAAGGTTAGTTTTGATTCAGTGGAGAAAGGAATTAATCTAAGACAATGCTGACGAAATGACAGGGCTGCTACTTGTGCTGTTCCTCTAAATATTTCTGTCAGAGCACAGACATTGTTATCTGCAAGAGTAACGTAGTTGGTTTTCTGTTTCTGCAAATGCAGAACCATGTTGCAGGGAAGCAGATCATCAGAAGAATGAGGAGTGACAAGTGGAGCAGAGGAAAACCATGCGTGTGTACATTTACCTATACATGTATAGGTGTGGTTTTGGTTAACATAAACCTAGAACATACAAAGAGCTGGAAAAACCCAACTCCAAGTTACATACCTGCCAGCAGTTACACCATCATGTCAGAGTTATGAAATTAATGTCATTCTTTCATAGCAGTCTCAGTTTTTTGGCTCTTCATCATCACAATGTGTAGATCCTTAAGGATTGTGTCATTGTGTATACCTTTCAGATGTTTTCCATTTCCTGGGTCATTTTCATGATAACTGGGATTTCTTTGTTGCAGCTCTTGTTCATCCAGTACAGAATGCGATGTGCAAACTATTTTCCAATTCGAGTACAGTTGACTGTCTCTTGCAGACCTGAGGAGGTAATGTCATAGCTCAGTTTTAGTACCCAACGAAGCCAGTCAGAAATCACAAAAAGAGAAGAAAGTAAAACAATTCAAGTTCCAATAGCAGCTTGTGGTGGGTTGACGCTGGCTGGAGGCCAAGTGCACACCAAAGCCACTCTGTCGCTCCCCTCTTCAGCTGCACAGGGGATAGAAAATGTAACAAAAGGCTTGTGGTTCGAGATAAAGACAGGAAGAGATCACTCACCAACTACCGTCATGGGCAAAGCAGACTCAATTTGGGAAGCTTAACAAACAAATCAGAGCAATGAGAAATAAAAACTAAATCTTAACACACCTTCCCTCCCACCCCTCCCTTCTTCCCAGGCACAACTTTACTCCCAAATTCTCTACCTCCTACCCCCCAGCAGCACAGGGGGATGGGGAATGGGAGGTGTGGTCAGTTCATCATCGCGCATTGTCTCTGCCATTCCTTCCTCCTCAGGGGGAGGACTCCTCACACTCTTCTGCTGCAGTGTGGGGTCCCTCCCACAGGAGCCAGTCCTTCACCAACTTCTCCAACATGAGTCCTTCCCACAGGCTGCAGTTCATCACGAACTGCTTCAGCGTGCGTCTCTGCCATGGGGTGCAGACCTTCAGGAACAGACTGCTCCAGCGTGGGTTCCCCACAGGGTCACAAGTCCTGCCAGCAAACCTGCTCTGTCTGGCATAGGTTCCTCTCTCCACAGGGCCGCAGGTCCTGCCAGGAGCCTGCTCCGGTGCAGGCTTCCCATGGGGTCACAGCCTCCTTCGGGTGCATCCACCTGCTCTGTTGTAGGGTCCTCCATGGGCTGCAGGTGGATATCTGCTTCACCGTTAACCCCCTCCAAGGGCTGCAGGGGGACAGCCTGTCTCACCATGGTCTTCTCCACAAGCTGCAGGGGAATCTCTGCTCCGGCACCTGAAGCACCTCCTCCCCCTCCTTCTTCTCTGAGCTTGATGTCTGCAGAGTTGTTCTTCTCACATATTCTCACTCCTCTTTCTGGCTAAATTGTTCCTTAGGTTTTTTCTCTCCTTCTTAACTCTGTAATCCCAGAGGCGCTACCACCGTTGCTGATGGGCTCAGCTTTGGCCAGCAGTGGGTCTGTGTTGGAGCCAGCTGGCATTGGTTCTGTCAGACATGAGAGAAGCTTCTAGCAACATCTCACAGAAGCCACCTCTGTACCCCCCCTGCTACCAAAACCTTGCCATGCAAACCCGACGCACAACTCACTCTAAAGTCGTGCATATTTTTGTCTTGAACAGTTCCATTCAACCAGCAGTCTAGTTTGCTCAGCTATTGTTTCCTTGATTCATGTTGTGCCCTTAACAGTTAAACAGACTTCCTACCATGTTATCTTTTCTTTTCCTTGCTATTATTGTTTTAATGGTAGGAAACTCCAGTGAGTCCATGCTGAGCTCAGTGAGCCTGTAACCCCTAGAGACCAGTCAATTAGTTGCAAACACAGAACGATGCTGTCTGTTTGGCTGATTTCAAACATTTTGCCTTTGCATTAAGTGCTAAACAATTGCAACCAAAAATGCTTTTTTGGAAGTCAGCAGCACAGTTGATAGAGGTTCTGAGTTATAAAATTTAGTAGTTATATTTTTTTTCCATGACCATGCATGTGTCAGTATGTCCAGACTAAAATTAAATTATTGATTTGGTGAACAGGGACTCTCTGCCACCAGAAGGGTCTCTGGTACTTTTTAGAGAGCAGTAATATGAGGAAATAGAATTCTTTATTAATAGCCAATTACCTTCCAAATTGGGAAGTAGGTTATTAGTTTCCACCTCCACTTTTGTAGCTCAGAGAAAAGAAAACATACCATTGCAGATAGCGTTTTTAATACCTCAGAACAAAAAAGAAGGAGGTGGGTCTGAGAGTTACTTTTCCATAGTCTTATCAGATTCGTGGTAATTACACCACGTGGCGAACAGACCCACCTCTGTCACACTGTCACCTTCCCACTGTGACTCCACTTTCAGGTTGAGAGCAAGTGGAGATAATGAATAGCGCTATGCTGATGGACTTGCAACTATGGTAGCACACCAGACTGTGTAAAAAATATTTTTTAATCAGTTTGTGTCTTAAATGAACAGACAGCTGCTTCTAGTTCTATGTGAGATTTTTTTTTTTCTTTGTTTCGTGCTTTTAGTGTTCAGAAGCTGCTGAGGCTTTTGCCATAGAATTGCTTTTATGAACATAAAGAATTATCATCGAATTGGCTAGAAATCTAATCAACTTGACAAAGCTCTGAGTGGTAATATTAGCTTTTCTTTGATTAAAGAGAGTGATGACATCTTGAAGAGCTTTAAGTTTGGTCTGATATCACATTTCAGCGTAGGAACTGTAAATGATTTTGAAAAAGAGGAGCAGTCTTTTCGTACAGAGGCTATATTTATTCTTAAGATTTCCATTTGTACACAACTGGACATAAATCATACCAGACATGCATAATGCATGTACGCAGTTAATTCAAACAATGCATGGAGCACTTTAGTTTCCTTTAGTCTTTTTCTCAGCAGTAAATCTTTTCTTCCAAATACACACTGAATGCTCTCAGACAGCTTGTTTTGTGTAATGTTACAGCAAAATGAAGTGGACTTGAATATGGGTCTCTAAAGAGCCTTGATTTTGGTGCCCCAGAGGTCAGGCGTCCTCTGTTCTCATGCTGTTTGTGTGAATAGAAAGCTAACTGTATCTACGTGGTGGTGGATGAGAAGCAACACTGTGACAGATGTGTATGAAGATCTTACAGAGGGAGTGCTGAAAGTCTGCAAAAAGATTGTGACGTTCTGTTTGGACTCATAGTTTGTGAGCTATGTGAAGAAAACGCTTGATGACCGGTATAGTTCTTCCAACAAAAATTTCAGTGCACAGAGCAAAAGTCTGCTGATCAAGACACTATTCTCTAAAAAAGCCTGTAGCCATGTTGTTTCTTCTGCAGAATATGCTGTATCTCAGCTACAATACTTAGCAAGTACGGTTATATTAGCACAGGCTACATAGTGTAGATGAGTTCCAAAAGTATAGCAGGGAAAGAAAAATGAAACATACACATACACCAGTGAAGGAAAAGGGAGACAGAGCAAACAGGTAGTATATTAACATACTGGTCAAACATGATACAAAAAGGAAAACAAAAATTAATATTTTTTTGAAAGGTAAGTAAGTAAGTAGCTCAGATTAAAAAAAGAAGTCCAAGAAGACTCAAGCATATATGGATACAATACAACATACATAGGAAAAGATTTGGTAAAAGATAAGGACAGTGCTCATTTGGAACAATATAAGGTACTAACGTATATAATGGCTCTCTGTTCCTCCTTGCTCAAAATGTTCTTAAATTGGTTAACACCATAGCTAAATTAGTTGGAATCTGTAAAGGAATATTATCTATGATGGTTGGTGCAGAACTGAAACCCCTGTGAGCTGTTTGGGTTTTATTTGGGGGTGGGAAAAATGGGGATGTGGCTGCTATATGTCCTTTCTAGCAGAATATGTTAGCTTTCAAATAACAAATTTTAAAAAAGACATACATACTGTCTTCTCTGTTAGAAGAAGAGATACAAGAGAGGTATGGTACACTGATGTTCATGAAAGGGTTTGCTGCTGAAAATGCCACTGTTTATTTGAGGCCTTCTCAGCCAGGTAATGCTCCTGTAATGTAATTTTGAAGCTTAATTTTCATAAAAGCTACCTTGTAAATTTTTGCATACTAACTTCTTGTGGTCTATTAACAATGTATGCTTTTGCTTCAGAGAAAGCCTTGAGGAGTTCCGTTCATTTTTTTAAGGGCTTTTTCTACATAGCTTATGCTTATCTTTTTAGGATTGAAAGAGATGTTAGAAAAGACAGTGGGATTGTCTGTGTTGGCTTGGGCATTTGTGACCTTGTTCCTGCACTCTGTGCTGGCAGTACACAAGCCAGCTCTGTTCCTGAAGCCTTAAGAGCATAGGACTTTGTCTGTGCTTATATGACTGCCAAACAGTGGATTTTCAGGTTAAGGTACTGGCAGAGCTTAGTCTGTGCTTGTGTGCATGATGGTGTAGTTATGCCTTCAAATGAATTGACTGCAAACAGAAATATGCACACCAGAAATCATTCAACTAGTGAACAGAGGAAACTGAAATTATGGTTCAGTGCTGAAGTGGCATGAGTAATCCTCTTCCGTATCTCATATATTTGCCCACTTTATGATGGAGATCCCTTTCTTTTCTATCTTGAAAAGTGTTCTTATAGCCTACTATAACATGTTCATAGAAACTTCACATTAAGAGAACAATAAAAATTGTTTTGTAAGACAAAAGTTTGGTTGGGGACTTATATTAGAAAAAAATAGAACAGCTTTATATTATCTCCTTATTTGTGTGGGGGCATTTCACATGAAATTGGTTTGAATTTGGAGTTCCAGAAGTAATGTAAGTTAAGAACAGTGTTCTAGTGAGTGGTAGGCAAACACAGGAAAAGGATGGTACAAAAATTTGAAAGTATGTCAAATAAAATGTAGCAAAAATCACCATTCTGAAGTATTTTGTGTGACAGAGTGTGTAAAGTTGAAGGGAAAATAAAAATTCCCTTTGTTTTCCATCAATTTGAATTATCTCTCAGGAGTTGTCTTCTTAATTTTCACTTCATAATGAATAATGCCATTTGATTATAAAATGCAATAACTTAAAAAAATTGTAGAAAACAGTGTTGTAATAGCATATAAATAATTAGATAGGGACTATCGTTAAATCATTTTAGCATAGCATTATTTGGTTTCCTGCACTCTTGCTGTACATATTTGTATTAGTCAATGAAAAGGAAAATGCAACAGTTAGCCCAAGGGTTTTGTTGTTTGATATAAGTCTTAATTTTAGTTTGTCAGTTGGTCCAATGTATTAGTCACTGTGGTTTCTGCTGAATCTGAAGAGAACAAATGAACACCACATTAGGAGGAACAATACTTACTTTAAAAAAAAAGTTTTTCTGCAACTTTCAGAACAAAAGTGCTGATCTCTGCCTTTAAAATGCATCTGTGGTCTCAGAATAAGTAACTCCTTTCTGTTGGTTTAGTTTAGTTTTTTCTTTTCCCAAAGTTGTTAGCTTTATTGACGTTTATGATTAATTGGGTTTTAAAGATGCTAACATTTAAAGTTGATCCTTCATTTTTTCAGCTTCTGTATCTAAATTCAGCTTACAATTTTTTTCATCTATTTTTCTTTCCAATAGTCACCAGTGTTTAACTATTACATTTTGAATATAGTAACCTTCTGTATCTGTTGTAAAACTTAGTATTTAAAGAGATAGAGAAAAGAAACAGTATTCACCTTTTTTATTATCTGAAATGAAAGAGTACATTTGGAAATAAAGCATAGTAATGTGAAGAAAACTCTTGCTATATCTGAAGTGTTCCTTCCCCACACAAAAATTATGGAACATTCCTCAAGATATATGCTTGTTCTCTCATCAAGTGATGCTTTTCTCAAAATATGCCAAAAATAGGTTCAACATTATTGCATAAGTACACCCACTAGAAGCTCAATTAAGCAATGTCCCCAACATTATCTATGTTTATTATTTCAAACTCTCTGTAAGTGAGAGAAAAGCACACAGGGAAACATTTTATTTTATACACAGAGTTATGCTCCTGGAAAAAAAAAAAAAAATCAAAGAAATATACTTTTGTCACTGAATAGCATAGTTTTAATTTCTGAAGCAGGTATCCAACTGACTTAAACCAGCCCCTTAAGAGAGCTCAGTTTCTCTGTTTTGCAATTACTGAAGCAAGTAGCACTGGGCAGAGGAGGGGAGCTGTCAGTCACAGTTGTTAATACCAGAGCTTTATCTATTGATGCTGTGAACCCAGAGTAATGAACACCTCAAGCCTAATGGGTAGAAACTTCAATCCAATCCACTCTTCTAGGGGAGGTTAATGCAGAGAGCAGTGAAAACACAGCAGTCTGTGTAAGGGGGAAACATACTTCGTTATTCGGTGCAAGTTTTAAGTTTCCTAGGCAGAGGTTTCAATGCTTCTTTGCTGCAGCATTCTAAACGCTGGGTATCTCTCACAGACAAAACAATTAGCAGTGACTAGTGGATTTTTTAATGATTACTTGAAGAATTTATGTTGTACTGCCTAAGATTGTTACTGCATGTGTGCCACATTAGGAGTGTATCCTTATGGTGGAAAAATAGAGATCCATATTTCTTTTCATCTTTCTTTGTTTTCTGTTTTTAATCAAATATGCTAAAAGAAAAAAAAAAAGAATAGAAAAGAAAAGAACTTGCATGTGGCTAAGGTTTCAGTAGGAGGGATGGAGAATGGTCCCAAGAAGCCTAGCAGATAAGGTCCCTCTGTGATGGATGGGCCTTGATCCCTGATATGGTAGCTACAACTAAGTTAGGAGCTAGCGAGTTCACAGGAATTTTCACCATAATTCTTCTTAGCCACTGAGTTTTAAATTGGTTGTTTTTTGACGTAACTGAAGTCCTATTTGATTGAAATGTATAGCTATAGTGGTTATAATGATAAAGTATATGCCAGGGGAATTTTATTATAGATCTTTAAAGCTGTTCCCTAGTTTCCCTTCTGTTGACATTTCTGTAAAAAAAGCACAAGAAAGATACTAAGAAAGATATTATCTTCCTAATGAAGGATTATATGCTGAATTAGTACAATAATTGTGTCAGTAATTTGATGTGATGGCAAAGTGTCTAGAGCTATACTGGTGATAACTGATGCAAACAAAAATGGATTTTGTTGATCTATAGCTTTTACAAAGAAATATCAAACCTGGAATGAAAATGTTTTTCAACTGCTACTGTCTTGAGCTTCTTAAGTTATGCTAGCTGTTCTTCCATATGCAATTTATTCTTTTTCCATGCAGCTGATTTTTAGTTTGTATTTTTTGTTCTAATCTATCTTGCTGTGTTTACACATATGCAAATAATAGTTTTTTAAATGGCATATTTTTATTAAAGTGCATTTTCTGAATAATGTAAATCTTTGCTCTCTGGAGCTATGAGGGGCAGCTGCATTTTAGCTCCCTTGTAGTTAGGGAAGCCAAAAAAGAGAAAGTAAGCACACCACACACATTTGCACACCAAAATCATGACATGTGCTGGGGGAATATAAGAGAAAACCCTGAAGAAATAACCTTTCTGCAACAGTGCTTTTCTGTGGCTGACTACCTCCAATAGAAATGTAGAATAAACATACCCTGTGACGGATGAACTGCAGCTGTGATGCAGTGGGACTGAAGAAAATTAGCTATTTGAAGAGAGCACAACTTTAGAGAAAACAAACTATATCATGGCAAGGGCATAGGAGATAGGAAGAGTCTTCTTGTGTAATCTTTAGACTTCTTTGTATTACTACAGACACGATGCTAGCCTTGCTAAATGTTGCAGAGACTTTAGAATAAATTCCTTTGAATTAAGCTATTTAATTTAAAAAAAAAAAAAAAAAAGACATTTAGGTTGGTGCTTTACATTAAGAGATCTTAGTACTTCCCTTAATTTAATATGGACTAACTTAATGTTTCAGAATGACGACATAATCTGTATCTGGAATAAAAAGTTAACTTCTATTTAGCATCATATTTCTTCTACACTAACTGATTGAAATAGGTTGTTACAGTCAGTAAGACAACATTGTTGAAATATTGCTAAATATATTTGAAGTGGGTATGAATATTAATACATATACCTACATATGTGCATATGTTTAAAAAAATAAAATGTACATATTTGTCTTGCAGGGGTTGATAAGCTGATCCGTCATTTACACAAGCATAACATACCCATGGCTGTTGCCACCAGCTCAGCTGAAGCGACATTCCAGATGAAAACAGCCAGACACAAAGAGTTCTTTGGTCTTTTTCATCACATTGTGTTGGGAGATGACCCCGAGGTGAAGCATGGCAAGCCACAACCTGATGCATTTCTGGTTTGTGCAAAGAGATTTCACCCTCCTGCACCTCCAGAGAAGGTAAGAAGGGGAGGGGAAAAATTAACTGAAAAGTTAGGAATATTCTGTTTGGTCTATATTTGGATATATTTTTTTAATGTGATAAATACTTAGAATAAGATTTAATATAAACATTACAAAAATCAGCAGCCTCTGTTTTCAAAGCTGTTTATGCTGTTAAAGCAAGAGATTGTTGGAAAGCATAATTTCCCCTCACTACGTATGATCTTTGTAATGCAGATTACACTGATTTACTACATGGTAGTGTGCAGTAATAAGAAAGTGTAATGATTTGCCGCTCTATGCATAAATCTGCAAGCTTAACTTCACTACTCAAAGTTTGGAAACAGTTATTTAAACATAGATCAGTTTATTTTTCATACATTCATGGCTGATTTACCTCCTAAGTATCTAAACATTAAAGATACTTCTTTGTAAAGAGGGCATGTGTTTTTCCTAAGCCATCTCTTTCCTCTGGCATCATAATTCTTCTTTTCTGATTTAAAACCAATCAGTTTGAGCAATCATTCTCAAATAGTAGAGAATTTTAGTTTCTCTCTTGTTATATATAACTTTCCAAACTTGATTCTGAAATAGAAAACTGTAGGGAGAATATTTGAAAGATCTATTGAGAGTTAGTTAAAATAATGTCTTCACTTTTATTTTAAATTAAATTGCCTTTCTCCTTAAAATATTTTTCGCACTTCTCTATCTGGAGTGGAACTGAAGTTTTGAAGTTTTGGAGTTTGATTACTGCAGAAAAATGAATGACATACTGATTTTTAAGGAACAACTCTATGTGGCTTAGACTATGATTACTGTTTTCTCAGTAGGATTATTGAGGAAAAAATGGTTACACAAATACATACGGAATGATTAGCTAAGAGTCTTCAGCCTTTCATACTTCAGGTTCTCACCCAGAGTCTAAATGGTATTTGCATTGCCCGGGAACACAAAGTAAAATAAGTTTGATGGAATTGTCATACTATGAACAGTGTTAATCAAACCTATTTTGTTTTGGTTTATCTTTTTTTCTTTTGCAAGTTCTCTGGACATTCTGTGTGTGTGCATCAACCTCACTTGGAAACTTAGATGTTTAGAAAAGATAACACCAAATGTACATGATCATGTTCATGCAGATGGTGGTTGTATGGATATGTTAGGTACTTGTGTGAGTAGGCTGTCTATGGTACGTTCTAAACGTTGAAGAATCTCAGCAGCAAGGCTGTAAATCTCACCTTAGAGTCAAGTAGTTATGAATTTTGAACATGTTAATACTCAATTGAGAACAAATATTGGGAAGCAGCTCAAGGTTCTGGAGGAAGGAGTTGAAAACAAGCTTAAATCATACAGCTTAATGTTGCTTTCATAGAAAATTACTCTTTCTTGCTTAACTATATGTCTAGGGAGCAAAAAAACAGGGTATGTTCCTGTAATGTATGGTGCGGGTTTTTTTGCAAAACAGGATGACAGGTGTGTAATGCATGTTTTTTGATTGGTTGGAGGTATGGCTGTAAGCTGTTCTGTAATTCTGAAAGTAAAAGAGCATAAAGTATTGAGAATTTATATAAAGCTAGGTCATAACTGGTATTGTTTCTGAAGGAGAGGTAAAGGAAATTGAATGTCAGCTGTGTTAATGACAAAATATTATGTCATGTGAGGACCCTAATAGTAATATCCAGAAGGACAGCTTTCCCAAAGCTCTTAGTTTATTTGGGTTTGTTTCAGAAGAGTCACAAGGTGATAATGATTAAAAAGGACAAAAACATTAAAAAAACCAAGCCAAAGCCAAACAACAACCAATGAAACAGTAACACTGTGTTGTTGATATTTTTATTTATTCAGCAGTAAGTAGCTTAGCTGTGTTAACAATGAAAAAATATTTGAAGATAATCATAGCATCTGTATTACACTTAATAATTTTAAGCTTTAAAGGGTTGTTAGAGAAAATTTCAGTGTTCAGTAGTTTTGTGTAGTTATTTTCTTTGACCTTTCTTGGAAGAAGAGCATAAATGTTTGAACCTATGCTTTACCTTTATATGAAGTTTAACAGCATCGAGGGTTCCCTTAGTGCAGATAATTCAGCTGAACTTTTTTTGTTGCATCTACAAAAGTCACAGATGTTGAAGTGTGGAAATTTAGCACAAGCATAAAACTCCCAAGAAGAAGAAAATCAAACCAGTACATGTGAAACTGTCTGAAACACTCATGACCAATTGCAATGTAGTGATGACATCTGCAGTGTTTAGTCCCAAGCGATGAACTATATAGAGCTACAGGTCTGGATTTCATGCTAAAAATCAGTAACATGGAAGTTTGCAGCAGAATATCCGGAGGTATAGGTAATGTGTGTATAAGCAAGTAATTGGACTCAAGAGAAACAGATTATTAGAGCAATGTATTGGGTGCTTAGGCCCATACATCTATGCTATATATGATTTGAATGTTTTCTGTTGGATCAGATGTACTCTGATCCCTGGCTGAAAGCTGTATAAGGTTCTTGGGAGCTTCATGTCCACTTAAGCATTGGAGATTGCTTGATATGCACCTGGAGAGGACTTCTGCTTTAGCGTCCTGCTAAAGCAAGCTGGTACACACCAAAACTACTTAATGAAAAAAACCATCAGGTAGCATCTGTCAGACTTTCTGCAAAACTTCACGGCTGCTCCAAGTAAAAAATACGATGTAGCCATAGAAGACCAAATCCAGAATTTAGCTATAGTCGCATGCTAGCCTCTTGACTGTTGCTGTGCAGGCATACTTCTACAAATAGTCAGTTCTAAAATGATAAAAAAGTGATATGATGTCTGCTTTACTATCATTGAAGGATGTCGTAATTGTTCATCTGGGAATTTCTTAAATGTTGACCTTCTGGTTTGCAGTCTTTGGTTAACTAGGCAATTAATAAGCATAATGATGAAACCATGGCACAGGAATTTCAGACAAGATATTGCAAATTCAGCCTAAGTCTTACTGTCTTGTGATGTGTGAAGTTTCATATGAACTTCCAACACTAGTAACAATGCGCTGTCATTAATGAAATGTAATTAATGAAATCAGTCAAGCAATCAAAATGTGATCTGCAGATTAAATACTAGAAATTTTGGCCAAAGTCTGCTCTCGAATACACAGATGCAACTTGTATGAAAACCAGCTGGAGCTGTACATACGTAGAAACAACAATATTTGCTTGAATGTTGTAAAAATTTCAGGCCACAATATTCAAAATACTGTGTTTTTTTCAATACACTTTATTTAGACAATTGAAAAAAAACTTTTCCAAGTTTTATTTTTGGTTTGTTGGATTTTTTTTTTAATTATTATTTTCCTACCTTTATGTGATTCTAATTTGGAAAATAAGTTGTTTCATATCTTTCTCTAATTACTTAGTATTTTTCTGTTTTTCAAATTTTTACAATGGGAATTCCTTTTAAGGAAACCTTTAAAATGTGCTGCAGAGGCAAAATCAGAGTTTCATTGATCACACCACTGTGAAATTTTGTAAGTTCTGCCATATATGCCTAGGGATGTTAAAGACAACAAAAAGGGCTTCTGTAAGTACACAGGAGACAAAAGTAAGACTAGGGAAAATGTGGGCCCATTGCTGAATGAGATGGGTGGCTTGGCTACACAGAGCATGAGAAAGGCTGAAGTACTGAATGCAGCAAGACAGAAACACCAGGTCCCAAAGACCAGGGGGAAGGGTTGGAGCAAAGAAGATGTACGCTTGTTGGAAGAGGATCTTGGAAGAGGATCACGTCAGGGAATGCACAAGCAAATTGGACATGAATAAGTCCATGGGCCGTGATGGGATGCAACTGAGAGTGCTGAGGGAGCTGGCAGATGTCATTGCAAGGCCACTCTTGTTGGGACAGTTTGCTGATGAAGAGAAGAGAATGCTCAGGGGATCTTATTAAGGTATATAAATATCTGAAGAGAGAATGTAAAGACAGATCCAGGCTCTTTTCAGTGGTGCCCAGTGACAGGACCAGAGGCAATGGGCACAAAAAACCACAGAAAGCTCTGTCTGAGCACAAGGAAACTTTTTTACTGAGAGTGTGACCAGGCACTGGCAGAGGTTGCCCAGGAAGGTATTGGAGTCTCCATCCTTGGAGATATTCAAAACCTGTGTGGAGATGGTCCTGGGCAATAGACTTTAGGTGTCCCTGCTTGAGCACAGGATTTGGACCAGATGAACTCCAGANTAAACAATATTTTTCTGATCTATTTTGGTTTAAAGGGCTCATATATTTAAAATCATGCTTTTGGAGTTTATAAGTATTATAGTATTTTTGCTTTAAAAGAATTCATAATAACCTTGCTGTTTGTGTGCTTCTGTGTGTATTCGTATGTAATATATATATATCAACTATAACTTTTCAGTGTTATCTTGAAGCAATTTTGTTTCATAGTAACAAAAATGTTATGCTAATAAATTTATTTCAAATCTGTCTCTAACTCAGAGGATTTCAGACATTCCCAAGCAAACACTTATACATACTTGCAATATATGCATGTCATTAAAAACACATGAATTAATTATTTACCTACTTGAGGATGTGGCAGGTCAAGTCCTTTCTTTGCAATATTTTAGTTCTTTTGCCTATAGCTTTTCTGTAAAATAAAGGACCTTACTAATAGTGTACTTTTAAACCAAACAAATACCATTTATATCCATTGTTTAAAAAGAGGAAAAGGTTGTAATACAGTTATAACTCTCTTATAAAGAATCAATCTGTTCTATTTAAAAAGTTCCACGTGATGTAAATCATCATCTTAATTTAAAACACTATTTCTTTGCAGCTTCTTCCATTTCTAATTAATTAATTGATCCCATAGTTACGAATAATCTCTGTACCAAATCTAGTGAGAGCTCATTAAAATTTTTCAGACTGATTAAATAGCATTAGGATTTATGAGTCTCAGTGGACTTTTTATGTCATAGTAAAGAGAAGTTCAAAGAAAAATTTTCTGAGACTTTTTTTTGCTACAAAAGATGTACTAAAAGAGTAATAGAGATTCAGAACATTATTACCATTTTGTAATTTTAGTCTATATTTTACAAGGAAAACAGAGGGTGAAGAAGGCTGATTTAGCACTTAATGTGACCATCATTGTTATGAGCTTGTGTAAAAAGGATGCCAAAACCTATTTTTTATTCCTTCTCCCTGCATTTTTTCCCTTTTTCTACTTTTTCCCCCTTCAACTGCACTACTTTTAGTGTATGCATGTAGTGTATGTATCTCACTTACTATGGTTTTCAGATAAGTAGCTATTTTATTAGTGATGTTTCTGTTACTCCTTATGTATACCTGGAGGTTGAATTTATTAGGAGTACTTTAAATAAGGTTCAGAAATTACAAAGGCATGAACAGCTGTTCTAGGTGGCGTACTGAGCTGTAAATTGGAATCCCTGCTGTTGAAATCACATACTTTAGTCATCATAAATCTGCCCCTTTTGCATTTTAGATATAAATTCACTTGCACTCTTTCCTGAATGTTTACAATTCACAAATCAGACATCTTATTTTAAAAATAACAAAAGTATTAAATGGAAAAAATATAGAGAGTTTTAAACTTAGTTCAAACCTACATCAATGTTCGTCTCTTCAACCTTGGCTCTTCTCTGTCCTTTGAATAGGCCTACGTTACTAATTTTTCCTCAGCTGAAACACATGTTCTGCTGTCTTATCTCCTTGGACTCACAATTTTTACCAGTTATTTTAGCATATTGTGAGATACTTGCTTTTTTCCAGTGGTATAGCCTACGATTGTAAATGGTCATAGGACGCCTAACTTTTAAGGTGTGAGGCTGCATTCAGTGGGACAGAGGAAGAAGAGTTTGTAGTAGCTCCCTGTTTTTCACGTACACTGCGGTCTGCACAGCAGCAGATACAGCATGTGCCTGCGGCCACTCGCTGCGTGAGGAGGGATCAGCGTCGCTCCACGACTCTTTCTAGCTGCCCGTGCGTTTTGAGGTAGAAGGCAGAATTTGGGCTTTCTTTTCGGAAGCCACTTGACTTTCTTGTCTGTACTGATGTAATTACAGTTCATTAATTAATTCAAATTAGGCAGTTGATGGGCTAGAGCCAATAAAGAACTTCCTGTGTCGTCTGATTTGTCAGTGCCAACTTCTGTGTAGCCAGGCGGTTCGTACACTAACTGAAAGGGTTGGGATATTTGAGTGTTTCTGGTGTGTGTGTGTTTCCTTGTTGGGCTTTTTTGGAGATAGTTTCCTCACTGCATGCACAGTGTGCCCCTTTGGAGTCCATTATCTGCAAGGTTGTGCTCCCTCAGCGTTCCTGTTAGCCTCGTGTCCTGTACTGCACAGTGGCCAGCGTCCAAGCAGGGCAGAGAAGACTCTCCCTTGGCAGCAGGGTGTTGTGTGGTGGGAATGGTGCTCCCTGGGAAATGGTGAGACTGCTGAGCAACTGATTCAGTGCCATCAGAGCTTGAAACTGCTGCTCCTGCATACACGTGGCATGCTTAAGTTTGCAGCAAAAGCAGAGTCCTCTCCCTTGATGAATTTAGGTTACATATGGCAGATTTTACCATTACTGTACATGGGGTGATTGGGAGGTGAATGAAGTATGTTGCGTCATTTGTGTGTACGCAGGTTAGTTTAGTTGTTCCATGCAGATGTACCCTTAAATCTTGAGAGTGGATAGCAAGTGAAATCTGAAAGGGTGTATCCATTGGCTTGAGAACAGGACATTTCCACTTGTCTGCCTTCTGGCCAAGGTGAGGTGCCAAATTCAGTAGGAACCTCCTTTTCTGACTTCATAGGTTTTTGAGAAACGAGGTTTTTGCTTTCATGTGTACATCCAGAATTGCCCAATCTCAATAGCTTGTGTCTATTTCTCTAGGAACTAAGCACCTCTTGCAGTTAATCTTTTGTAAAGCGTAATAGGAAAAGTAGTCCCAGTGCATTCCTAAAATGTCAAGAAAAATCGCGTCCATAGAGAACATAACAGCAATCTGGGACTTCTGTTTTCTTTTTAAAGCGGATCAAAAGAGAGGGTTGTCTATATCTTGTCTACTGTGTGGAATACTTCCTCAGAAAATTGGGGAAAACAGCTTTTTGACAACTCTTTGACTTGAAGAGTTCAGTCTTCCAGTTTTTGGGTTTCCTTGGGATTGTCCTAGTTACCACACATGGTATACTAGCTGTTTGCTCAGGAAGGTTCTTGTCTAGAACTTTTTCCTGAATTGATAAAATATTTACTTTTCTTGCTCTGCAGTGTGACTGAAGACTAATTTCTAGATGGCAAGTTGTGATTTGAGTATTTAGTATGTGTTGCTGGCCTAGCTCTTGAATTCCTGCTACTGTGGGGCAGCGCAAAATAATAAACATCATAACTGTTTTTTACATTCCCCTCCTCCCCCACTAGGGAAGCTGTTGATTTCAGACAGACTGGAGAAATGTAAAGGAGTAAATTATACCTTTAAATTGCCTATTAGGCAATTTAAATTAAGTAGGTATTGAACAATGTAGAGTTTTACACTACAGTGGAGTGCTAAGACCTCCATCTTGAAATACTGCTAGAAGCTTACAGCTTGGGATGCAAAGATCACAGCACTCTAGTGGAATGTACTTTTTATGTGATATGCTACTGGACAGTCTGCTGGCTGAATCCTGCACCTTCCTCAGCTTCTAAATAGTCTAAGCATGTAGCCCTTATTTGTGTCTCCCAAGCTGGATAAGAAGTCTGTGATTATGAAGCTCAGCTCCCTAAGTGTCAGGGACATGACTGTAGAGAGAAGAATGTGAGATATTTCACCACATCTAACAATCCAGGAGTTCTGAAGATCTGCTATACACATTCGCCTTTTTGCTAAATCCATAATAGGCCACTATTTTATCTTTACAAGACAATTAAAGCAAGGAGACTGTTATGAAGTGGTTTGTTTTGTTTTCAATTATCACACTCTCAGTTCACATGGTTGATTTTCTTCCTCCCTCTTCTCCTGAGGCATGTGTGCTTGTGTGTGTGTGTAACACCACACACCCCCCCATGCTGGCAGTCTTTATTATATATTTGTTGAAGAAAAATGAGATGTTGCATGGCTTGAAAGTAATTTAGCTCTTAAGTGTTCCAGACGTTGCCCTTGTTACTGCAGTGCATGTTTATTTATGGATGTATTTGTCTTATGGAGATGAAAAAAGTCATTGAAATTCCATACAAAAAATAACCTGGTCAAGGTTTGCTTTCACTTAATGTATCTGATTGGAAGAGGAAAGAAGGTTTATAACTGGTTCTTAGTCTTTGGGGTACCCTACTTGGGGGGTGGGGAGGCAGGAATAGGGTTTTTTTCCTTGCATTTGTCTTGATAATGTATCAAGTAGCTGCTAAGGGACTCGATGAAATGTGATGCAGAATAATAAATTATGTTCTGCAGCCTTCCTTGCTTCTACGTGAGGTGAGTGTGTAAGCACAAAGAGACTGGTACACCTCCAAGTTCTCAAAGCATTATATTCAGATTAGCAGGTCACTGGAGATGCGTTGCTAATTGTTTTAGGGAACTCATTATGGGTATTATCACATATTAATTATGCATGGTAAGTAGTAAAAAAGAGGGGGGGAAATCCTTCTTTTATGATAAATTGCTCACTGAGTTATCTTTTCTTTCTTTCAAGACCTTGAGCATTTTTTGGAGATGCCAAACAGTGCAGTCATTGAATAATTAGATTTTAATTAACAAGAATTTTCACAACAAATGTTTTTAATGTCTTTTGGGTTATAGCAAGCATGAATAAATCCTCTTTCAAAAAGATCTAGTGCACTGATCCTCTCTGTATCTCAAGTTACCTTTGTAATCACCCCAGAGCTTGTTGTAACAATGCTTTTCAACAGTTTCAGGACAAAGAATGAAGACTGCAACAAGGAATTGCATTGTTAGCAGTATTTTTTGGTTGCTTCTTCGTAAGTTGTCATCATGGGGAGACCTCCAGAAACCTTTGAAAGACTAATACACTAAGGCTGGAGGAGGGAGAGTTCATTTGTTTCTGCTTTTTTGTTTAAGTTACTTGCTTTTTGTGGAGATGAGGTTGTAGGTAATTTTCAGAGAGCTGGTATTCATGGCAGGGTTCTGCTTATTCTGTTGTGTGGTAAAGAATTTGTAAGACTTTTTTTTCGCACAGTTGCAGAAAAGCTACATACAGGACCATCAATTAACACTGACAAATTATTTATAGTCTAGGCAGGGCAAAGCATTTTGCTCAGGCTGATTGCTGTATCACAAAATAAGTGCACTTACAAGATGATTACAAAGTGTACTCCATAAAGCAATGTTTGAGAATTTTTTATTATTGTTATTGTAATAGAGTGGGGTATAAAGATAAAAGACCTTGTAGCACACACAAGAGCTGAAGGAGTGAAAGCTTTATCTGCTGAAAAAGGATGCTTAACATTTCCATTCCAGCATCTCTTTATCTTAGAATAATAGTGTGATTCAAAGCCAAGAAGGAAATAGTTCAAGTTAAACTTTAGTAAGACTGAAGTGATTCTGATTTAAAGTAGAAAACAATTCCAAGCAGTGGTAGAAATGCTGTCGTCCTATTCCATCAAAGAAAGCTTTTCTTTTTTGTCCAGATACTACTGAATATAGGAATTGCTGTTCATGTTCACATTCAGTGTCCATCTCATCCAGTACCATCTCAGATGACAGCTAATACCAGAGGCTTAATAATCACCTTTTAGTTAGAAAGGATTAATTTATCCACTTAAATTCTGTTGCTCCCATATCAAGTAATTGAAGGTGTTTTGTTTTGTTTTGTTTTTAAAAAAATACTTTAATAACCCTTTCACAATATTTGTTTTGATTATCTTTTTTTTTCCTTGGTGCTGATGACTACCTGGTACAATGAATTCTGTAAATCTTTTGCATATGTTCTGAATTTCTAACCTTTGAACTTCCTTGAATGTCAGCCTTTTTTTTTATGTTATGAATGAGAAAGATAAGAAGTAATTGATCTGCCACTCAGTATTTTAAGTACTGCTCGTCACATCCCTTTTTAAAGGCTCCATAAGTAAAACACTTTACAGTCTGTGCAGACACTCACCATCTGAAAGTATTGTGTTTGGGATTTTTACTGGAGGGGGGTGGTGGGTGGTTTTGTTTTGTTTTTTTTTTCCTCATAAGCATTCTGATTGCATTTTTTCAGACCCTTTCTATCAAAAAAAAATTAATGAAGAATCATGTATGTGGCATACAGTACATAGAGTATTCCAGATGAGACAGCATTATATATGTCTATGAATATATACAATATCACCCAGGCTCTGAGTTTTCACTGAGCTGTCTACAATAATGTCCAGTACTTAAAATGAATGTTACAAGATGTACGTGTCATGTATTTTTTTTCCAGCTAATGTGTATTGCTTACATTTCTTGACCATTTTATTTCATTTGACACTTGAGTTCCCAGTAGGCTACCTTGTCACTCCAGGTTTCTTATCCCAGCTAACCTATGTAACTTTGTGTCATCAGCAGAATTTACCAAGTATGGAGGAAAGGCTTACTAGTCAATAATTCCCTGAGTAACACCAGAATTTTTTTAAAATGCATCTACAACTACTTTCTAAAATAGTAGCATGGTAAGGAGAAATGGTTTTTAATGTTAGTAATTCCTTCACTTCATAGTTTAGTTGCTTCAAAGCCTCAGGGTCTTGCTGACTAGCAAAGACTAACCAATGAGATTTCATACATTACTGAAAATATCTTCTGTTACAGAGCATGTTTTCCTCCATCAGGAAATTACTCTTTCTCCTGAACAGACACCTGGCCACTGTGATCCGTTCAGAACACATTATTGCATCCTGCAGCTTCAAACTAAAGAGTGGAAGCATTAGAGGTTGCAGCCTGGTGTCCTGAGCTTCAAAGCTAATACAAACTCAAAATATTACTCACTCAAAAAAAAGTGCCATGGGCAAAAAGCATAATAGTATGTAACTTATCTTCCTGCTTTTCACTTTCAGTAATGCAGTTATCCCAAGAGAATGCCAACAAAACATTTTATTCTACGAGGAATGATCATGTATCTTAGGTAGAATGTATTTCCAGTTTTAAGATTAGCAGTGATATATCCTTCGAAGACTTTCAGTTGTGCGTTTTTAACTTTTTGGGCAGAAAATTTTCATTGAGAAGATTTTTTTTCTTAAACTTCAGCAAAACGTGTTTACAGTTATTTTAATGTTTTCCTCAGAATATAATATTTTCTCATTACAGTAATAACTAGTATAATGGACATATGATAACTTCCATGAAGAGTTATATTGTGTAGAGCAGATGTTTGAAGTTTGGGAAGCTGGGAGTCCTGCAGTCAGGTGTTCTAGAAGTCAGGAATAATGCTATGACTCTACCATACTATGACCATTACTAGACCTGGGAATGCTCCTGAGTTTCCTGATGTTTCTGTGCCATGGCTGCTCACTGTGTATGTCATGTTTATACTTACATGTTAAACCCCGAGGGGAAAAAAACATCAAATCTGTGTACGCTGGATGATAGGCATGGAGCCTGCTCTGGACAACTGTATATATGATCTATGTAAACATCTGAGACTAATCACTCCATACTCACATGTTGACATTTATTTAACAAATTTTTTTGCTTTTTTAGTGAACAAGGTTCCAAGGTCCTATTTTAGATGACAAGCAAGTATTGTCCCTCAATTTTGTCCCACTCTTGTTAAAGAGTTAACAGAGGTCATTTCTGATAGAATTAAGAAGTGAATCAGCCAGCTCTGCATTAGATTTCAGCTGTATTCTCTGCTACCCTGGTCTAATAAGGAGCAAAAGTGGTTTAAGCAAGACAAATTTCAGTTAATAGCTCAGCAATAAGAAGCAGAGGAAGAAGAGAATGTACCAAGGATTCCTGAAAGAGTGTACTTTTAAAGATACTACTGAAGAAGGATGAAGAGGGTAGGCATGGAGATTGTACAAGGCACAGAGGTCAGCATGATATAAGACATACAGCTGAAAGTGGGAGAAAGAGATAAAGAATGCAATTAAGTGAAAGGATAGAAGATGTCTAGGGAGTAGAAGGAAATAAAAGCAAGACATACAGTAATTGTGGGTAAGATAATATAGGGCCTTGAAGGTGAAAATGAAAACTTGAATTTGTGACTGCATTAAGTGATCTATATAGCTTCATTATAAATTATGAAGAGTTAATAGTGTGCAGTAGCCCATTTGTCCTTAACGCTTTCCCAAACATTTTTTAGGGAGTGTAGATGAAGAGTCAGGAAACAGTAGATAAGTTAATGATGTATATATACTGAAATAGTAAAAGCATTTACTTTTTTGAGGCTAAGCATTCTGTCTCAAGAGGATTGGTAGATGATGTGACAGGGCTAACATTACAGCCGAAACTCTTCAAACATTTAGGATGCTACATGTCTAAATTTAAAATCTCATGAAGATAGTGGAAAGAAGAGTCAGCTGCAAATGTGTGTTTTGGCATTTCTCTCAAAGCAGAGGTTTTCTTTAGAAACACTTATGTCAGAGTTTCATCTTCTATTCTGTCTTGCATTAACTAGTAATTCTAAGGCATTTGGACAATTTATTACTGTCCGTTTCTCCTGTCACTTGATTTTTCTCTTATCTTAGCAATCAGTTGAAGAGCAAGTGTGCTTGAAAGATGATGGTTGACTTTGAGTAGGCTGGTGGAAGACTGTTTTACTGATACCTATTTACAGCTCTTCCTAACAGCTGTGGTGTTAGTACATAGAATCATAGAATGGTTTGGGTTGGAAGGGACCTTAAAGATCATCGAGTTCCAAGCCCCCTGCCATGGGCAGGGACACCCTCCACTAGACCAGGTTGCCCAAAACCCCATCTAACCTGGCCTTGAACACTCCCAGGGAGGGGGCATCCACAGCTTCTCTGGGCAACCTGTTCCAGTGCCTCACCACTCTAACAGTAAAGAATTTCTTTCTAACATCTAATCTAAATCGACCCTCTTTTAGTTTAAGCCCATTATCCCTTGTCCTATCACTACACTTCCTGATAAACAGTCCCTCTCCAGATTTCTTGTAGGCCCCATTTAGGTACTGGAAGGCTACTATAAGGTCTCCCTGGAGCCTTCTCTTCTCCAGGCTGAACAACCCCAACTCTCTCAGCTTGTCTTCACAGGAGAGGTGCTCCAGCCCTCTGATCATCTTCGTGGCCCACCTCTTGACCTGCTCCAACAGGTCCCTGTCTTTCTTATGTTGGGGCCCCCAGAGGTGGACACGGTACTCCAGGTAGGGTCGCACAAGAGTTGAGTAGAGGGGCAGAATCACCTCCCTTGACCGTCTGGTCGCGCTTCTTTTGATGCAGCCCAGCACATGGTTGGCTTTCTGGGCTGCAAGCATGCATAACCAGGTCGTGTTGAGCTTTTCATCAACCAAGACCCCCAAGTCCTTCTCCTGAGGGCTGCTCACAATTCATTTCTCACCCAGCCTGTAGTCATGCTTGAGATTGCCCTGACCCATGTGCAGGACCTTGCACTTGGTCTTGTTGAACCTCATGCAGTTCACACAGGCCCACCTCTCAAGCCTGTCAAGGTCCCTCTGGATGGCTTCCCTTCCCTCCAGCGTGTTGACCACACCATACAGCTTGGTGTCATCGGCAAACTTGCTGGGGATGCACTCAATCCCACTGTCAGTGTTGCCGACAAAGATGTTAAACAGCGCCAGTCCCAATACCAGCTACTGAGGAGCACCACTCATCACTGATCTCCACTTGGACATCAAGCCGTTGACCACCACTCTTTGAGTGTGACCATCCAGCCCATTCCTTATCCACCAAGTGGTCCATCCGTCAAATCCATATCTCTCCAATTTAAAGACAAGGATGTCATGTGGGACAGTGTCAAATGCTTTGCACAAGTCCAGGTAGATGACATCAGTTGCTCTTCTCAAATCATGGGAAGCATGACAGCCTTAAATTTCTTTAAGATTATTAATATTCAGTGGAATAACTTTCTTCTTGTTTTTCTGGTGTTTTTGGGCACTGATTTTGTTTTAATACTATAGTGTTTTTGAAGAATGAATGAAACATTCCATAAGTCAATTATTCAGAAAAGTCTTTCAGTGTCGTTTCTCCCAGAAATTTTGAAATGTATCCATTCTTTGAAGGAACAATTCAGTTTCACCAGCTTTCACACCATTTTTAAAAATCTGGGAATTGAGTCCTTAGCTCCTCTGTCTGAGTTAGTATGTGATCTGGCTTTGTGTAAAGTGATTACTAGTAAGAGCTTCAGGCTCAATGTCAGTCCAAGGATGAAGAAATCCATCACAGAATGCTGTATTTTAATAAAAGGATTTCAGTTACTCGGCAGTATGAAGACATAATAATGCTTGTGACATGCTGTGCTGTATTGCTTTAGGATCAGACTGAACATTGGAATAATAGCAGCATCGAGAAGAAAGAAAAAAATAGGATGTCTGATTTGAGCATCTCTTTTTCTCCTATTGATTTCTATATTTAGTGTAGTGTATGGTATGCCAGCCCTTGTTATAAAGACCTGTGAAAGAAGTAACTTGGATTACTGGTCTTGCATGTTAGAAATCAAGCAGCATGGGATGCATAAACTTGCATAGAATTGGTTACATCCTAAGGAAGATCCACCACAGGATCCAGCTCTTCGGTTGTATGATAAAAGCTCGTCTGCAGACCCATGAAAGAGCTCAGAGAGGCAATGGCAGGTGGGGGATCCCACATCGCACCCTGCCTGACTGCTCCCAGGCCCACCACAGGAGCAGTCAGCCCATGAGGGTCCATCTCCACAAGGCCAGGGGAGCACAGAGTCCGGAAGGCAGACAGGAGCCCAGATAAAGGACTCGGAGGCAGGCACAGCCTGTCCCAGGAGAGCCTCAGGCCCATTGTCCAGCCATGAGAGCCATTAAGGTGAGTCATCCCGCCATGAGACACATCAAGGTGAATCAGTGCTGGATCCTGTTTTGGACTGAGGGGAGATGCTGCCTGGGGTATGGCACGCAGTATGGGATGCAGGGGAAGAACATTTTGGGATTGCTCAGGATTTGTTACGGGGAAAGAGAGGGATAAGGAGATAAAAAGGGCTGGATGTGTGTGAAATAGGTGACCTGCTTGTCTGGCCATGCCCTGCTCCTGACCAGCGCAGTCTGTCCCATCTTACTAAACTCCACTTCTAACTCTTTTCTTGGCAGAGGGACATCTGTGCTGTGTGCACGTGTGTATGGGAGTCTGAGTGCCAGGAACCAGTCAGAACATGGGGCAGAGGCCCGTGTGCCCGTGGTGCCAGCGGCTGGAGCCAGCGAGGCTCTGGGTGCTGGCAGCTGGGTTGGGACCATGGGACTGAGGGACCGTGTGCTGAGACCCAGCAGCCGGAGGGACCGGGGCAAGTGAAACCAGGTGCCAGCCCCTTGTGTGAGACTGCAGGTCGCAGGGGCCCGTCCCATGCGTATACAATGCCAGTGGCTGGTCCAAGTGTGTGAGCGCTAGTGAAGAGCCAGCTAGGCGAGCTCCTGGTTTCATGGGAGTGCGGGTGTAACTGCCATGCTATGTGGGTGTTTATGTATGTGTTGGTGTGCAGGTGCCTGCTGGGGATGCGTGCTCAGCCTCACTAGTGTTTGGACCAGGTGGCGTGGAACTGTGGCTGCCTCCCCTCTGTCAGGCTACCAGATTAGGCAGCAGTAGCCCATTCCTTAGGATCATGTTTCTCTCCATAAAGGGAGACTAGACAACCAGTTCAGGTGTAGATGTTACAGGTAGGTATCTTAGTCCTTCTGTTTCAGTCTCCTAATAAAACCCCTCCTTTCTAAGCATCTCGCAGAGCCATTTGAGTTCTTCCACCCTAGTTTCCTAGTTTCTGCTGTACAATCTGCAGTAGATAGATCTACAGTATCTTCTCCTTTATTTTCTGTTGCAGTTCTGCTGGGACAAGTCTTGCCCCATTTGTTCCCATCTGTGAACATCACCATACTGTCACGACTTTCTTCAACCCCCTGACTCCGGAAATGGGATGTCCTCATTTTCTGGACATAGACTAAGAGATCAAAAGATGTCTAAAGCTAATACTGACTGTATTATCAGAGAATCATCTTAGTTTATGGTAGAAAAAAAATCTTTCAGTTGTTCACCTATCTGTTGATTTTGCTTTGTATTGCAGAGATGCCAGGAAGTGGAGTCTATGAGAAAGTCCCTTTGGTCTGACAGGCAGGGCTTCCTTTAGGTAATAATTGCTCTAACATGTGGTAGGTACAAAAGGTCAGCATCTAGTGTACTGGTAGTATTCTAGGAATTAATGCTTTGAAGGATTGAAAACTGCGGCAGAGGAGTGCTTAGGGATAAGAAAGGGATAAGATCTTAGGGAAAGATTTGCAGATCATACATTGTTTTAACTCTTCTGTAGAGTCTTCTGGTTGGAATGAACCTTGCAAAGTAACTATTCCAGCTTTCTGAGGGTAAGTCAGTGCTGAATTCAGACCAGGTTGCTCCGAGCTTATCCAGTAAGTTCTTAAAAGCCTCCAAGGGTGAAGACCACACTGCTTCTCTGCGCAACATTTGTCAATGCTTAATTCTTGCTATGATTTTTTTTTATTTTTGTGTGGTATTGTTTTGGGTTTTTTTCTTCTCTCCTTATATGTAGTCAGACAGAACCTCTCCTATTTCAATTTAGGACCATCATCTCATGTTCATACTATGCACCTTGGTAAAGCTTGGCTTATTCAGCATTTCTTCATAGGGCACGTGGCTACATGCCCAGCCCTCTTGGTGGCCCTCTGCTGGACTTCCTGAAGTGTATTGTCATCCTTCTGTTTTCTTCTTTCCTAATTTTAATGAACTTTTCAAACATAATCCTTTCATATTTGAGAATTATGATGCTAAATATTAACAGAATTCTATAGTTAAGCTTCTGCTCAATGGAGACTACTCACTTAAATTATGAGTCAAATAACCTTCCAAAATTATTTCAATTTTCTTGGCATTGTAATTTTGTTCTGTGTTTAAAGATTTGCAGATCATACACAAACGTGACACTTCTTTTAGCTTTAACTCATGGCTGGGGAGTTGCACAGCATGAAATACACAAGTAAACAAGGAGCTGTGGCCATGTTCTGTTTCCCCTTCCCCTCCCATCCATATTGCCCAAATGGGGAGTGTGTTCTGCATCATCTTCTGGGCAGAAGCCATCCTCCTTTCCGTGTCGTGAACACCTTCAATTTAAATTGTTTCTCATTTCTGTGCCCCTATTTGATTTGTTTGATGTAAGTTACTGGTACCAAAGATTTTTTTCAATAGAGGTAGTCACTGGTCTGGTTTAATTTCTAACTTTATGCTTTTTATATCCTTGTGTGTATCAGTTCATACTTATTTCCGTTACACTTAGAATTTCTTTCTCTACCATGCCTTCCTTCCTGCTTCAAGGAGAAGAAGGAAAGGGACAGATTGTTTAAAGAGAATCTGGATTTTCTGTTTACAGAGCAATAAATGTTCTGAAATGAACTGCAATTGTATATGGTGTAAAATTGCTTTCTTTTGACAGGTTAATAAATCTCAATCGAAGGTCTGAATGACTAGAGATATTAAAAGCTTCTGTTGCCTGACAAAACCAAACAAACCAACCCTCTTTTTGCATTTCTTTATAAATACAGCAAAGGACTCAGTACTATTTCAGTTGATCACGGCTCTCATTTTATTTGCAAATATCTTTATTTATGGATCTTCCGCACAGTTTGCGTTTGTCTGTGGAGAACACAAATAAAAATCACCTTAATTGGCAAAAAGTTAAAAATGCTGTGGTCCTTCAATGAGTACACGTTCATGGTGCAGACAAGGAAGTGCCAAACCTATTGCCTTTATAAGCTTTTGCGAGTATCAATAAACTTAAGAAATTTAGAGAACCTAAATATATGTTTTCAGACCAACACTTATGTTTATCTTCTGGATTCGTCAGTGTTTTGTCACTTTCATGCACAAACGTGTGAGACAAATCTACCCTATATTCCAACCTCAACAACAAAGTTGACTAGCATTTCTTTTGATAAAAGGCATTGGAAGCAGTATTGTAAAAATAGAGCTTGGCTCTAATCCTTGATGTTACGATTAATTAAAAAAATAGAAAATAATTTGTTAGTTGTTTAGAAACCCATTTTTAGTGGAATGCAGACAGACACTGGGAGGAATAAAAACAAAAATCTGTCTTAATTTTTCCAGTGTGCCTTCTTCAGATTCAGCAGCAGTTCCTGGCAAGGAAGCACTTGGAGAAAACTGGATACAAATTTGAGTGGTACACTTTACTGTGTCTGATACATATTGGAGATACTTCAGGATATATCAGCAATGTCACATGGAAGTGTGGGGTATGAATTACTGCTGATTTTGCTAAATCTGTTAGGAAGTTTAGCAAGGAGCTCACCCACTGCATTTTCCAATTAGAAATTACTCAGGCAAGCAAAGTGTTATTTCGTATGTTTGAATTAGGTTGAACTTTTAATGACAATGAAATATCAGATAATGTAGAATTTAAGATTGATAATTTCAGTTTACCAATGCCTTCTCAAAACATGTTTGATGCTGTGCTGGTGGTACTTTTATATGGAATTGAAAACCATTTTTAGTTCCTGCCAAATCCCCATCATCCTGGGTGTTTGCTTCAGTCCTGGAAAAGTATTGTGGAAGTTGCCTTTTTCTACCGAGCCTTTCCTGAGTTACTATTCTTGACATTTTCCTGCATTTGATGTTGGCTATATAAATGCATGCAGTTTTATATCTGTATATATATGGAGATATATATCTTTATAGAGATATATGCAGATACATATTTTAAACTATATATTACATATATGCATTTGTATATAACAAATGTGTTGAATCCAGGAGCCTGATAGAAGCTAGGCTGCTGCAGCTCCATGGCACCAAATCCAGCCAGCTGTGAGGCTGAGAGCCTATTTCCAGCAGTCACACGAGCACACACAGCATATACGATATGCATGCATGTACATACATGTGCCAGCCCCACAGAATGGGCACAGCAGACACTCAGCACTTGCACAAGCATGAAGAGCACCAACGGCCTCATCCTGTTCCCCTCACTGGCTGATCAAGATGAAGGTCTGTTAGTGCAAAGTACATACATAACTGCATTGAGGATCCCTCCAGCAGCTGGATTTAGGCACTCAGCTGGCCCCAGATCCCAATCTCCCCAGCTGTTGGCAGCTGGAGGCATGAGCCCCCGAGGCCACAGCCCCATTCTAGCCCTCGGTGCAGATCCTTCTCCCCTTCCTCTCACCCACACCCACACAGTGGATGGCTTAGACACAACCCATCTGATGGTCCTGGATCCTTGTGCTCTCCCCTATCACCTGATCCTTGTGCTCTCCCCCATCACCTCCCACAGAGGGTCTTTCATGCACACACAGATGGGTCTCTCCAACAGTCCCAGACGTCATGTGTCTACAGCATCTGGCCAGGGCTATCCTATGCCTACCCTGTCCCTCCAAGAGCCAGCACTGCCTGTCCTCTCATATGTGGCTCCAGGGCACTTCACCTACATGCCAGCTAGTCCAGTGTGTCATTCACTAGTGCTTGCACACTCACTTGCTCACCCACCCTTGCTGCAAGTGCTGCGCTGTGGGCATGGGGGACCCCTGGTCCCATAGCAGGGCCGGCACTGAGACCTCCACACACAAGTGCATGCACAATAGTAAGCTCTTGCCAGGAAAACGTCAGAAATGGAGTTTAATTGGAGGAGACAGGACAGGCTGTGGTGGCTGGCACAGGCAAGGCTGAGCATGTGGACCCTGCTTGCACCCCACCAGCCCCTTCTGTCCCCCGTTCCTATGGGGAGCCCCAACCCATAGAGCCTCTCCCACTGGTGTGTTCCAGGGCTCCCAGGGGCTCCTGTAGCACCAGGAGTCGCTGGGCCAGGGGCCTCCACTGCCCCAGCAGGGCTGCTGGGTCTCCCCCTGCACCATCAGGCACACAGGGGTAAGCTTCTAGTAGGCTGATGGCTGCTGGGGGAGCCTGGGAGCAGCCAGGCAGAGTGTCATTCAGGCTCCCTCACCTGCCCTTGTTGCTCCTGCCCTGCTTTCTGTGTGCAAAGACAAGCACTTATATCGCATAAACTAACGTGTGTGCATATACATATGTATTTCTAGATATGAAAATATACAGATCCCTCTCTGTAGAAACATACTTGGCAATTTTAACTCTTTAAGTTCCATAGATGCTCTTTGGACTTATTAGTAATGTAATGTTTCATAACCACAGAAGATCTGGAAGGAAAGATTCTTATTAATTAAAAACTGTCTACCTAAACTGTCCTCCTTTTCTCCAAGGAGGGTAGTTAGGAATGCACCCAAAGCAGGGAGAAAAACTTTTTTAGTTGATGGGGAAGTAGGAGTACACGTGGGAGCGAAGAACCTCAGCTGGCAGCCTGCAGCACTGCCACTGCTGAGCACAAGAATATCTGATTGAGAAAAGCATTTGGAGTGTCGTGAGCAACATCTTTGCTCCCTATCTAGATGCAAGATGCTGGTAATCTGAAGAAACTCAAAATGACAATTGTCACTTGATTTTGTAAGATTTTCTTCCTGTTCCTTCTGGTAACAAAGTTAAAACTTGACCTGGTTGAGATTATAATAACAGTAGTTCTAGACAGAGTAATTGTTTCTTTCTGGTTTTATCCCATTATCTCCTGATATTCCAAAAACTACTTATTAAATTGCTGCTTTAATTATCAATGAGAAGACTGTTCTCTCTGACTTTGAAAGTATTGAGGTGTTTTATCTGCAGATGCAGGGTCAATGGAGAAAATAGAAGTTTTAGTGCCTTTTCTTGCCTTGTTTTCCTAGACTAGAACTTACAAATCTTTGAAGAATACAAAACAGATGTGTTTAGCTACACCTTCAAGACCTGCAAACCCAGAACATATATCCCCAAGACAGTCTATGTATGGATGAGAAATTTCAGTCCTCACTCTTTAGACATATTTGCCATCTGATTTATAAATTTTCTGTATTCAATAATGAGTCTTACCTGTATCTCACTGTGTCAGAAGTAGTTGAAATCAATTAGTAAAGTTTTTAAATATAATAGAAAACACTACAACTTCTAGTCAGAAA
Organism: Aramus guarauna; assembly: GCA_013400195.1. NCBI lineage: Eukaryota > Metazoa > Chordata > Aves > Gruiformes > Aramidae > Aramus > Aramus guarauna. The sequence goes on from VXBL01007366.1 coordinate 152,373, forward strand.
AAATGGGGAAAAAAGATTATTTGAGATATTTCCTGTATACTGAATCATGGTGTTTGAGATTCTCCTTTCCTTCTTCACCTGACAGCCTGTCCTCCTCTTTTTTTTTTTTTTTTTTTGTAGTCAGAGCATATTCTACCTGGTAGCCAGAACATATCTTTCAGTGGATTGTGTGGCAGTGATACTTTGTCACCTTGACATACCTGCTGCAGTCTGGTTTCCCCAGGGAATCCTTATATACTGTTTGGGAGCTGAAGCTTCCAAGTTATCAGCAAAATGCTGCTCGTAGCACTCAGCTGCCTGTCAATTTATCCAGATTCTTGGCAATACCTGTGGCAGCGTCTATTTCTGAACTGATTGTGTTGCTGTATTAGAGGTGGTTTCTTTCAGGTCGTGCGTTGTGAAGGTTAGAGCAATATAAAATAACTGTTTGCGGCATGCCATGGTAGTCTTGCTAGTAGATAAATACACACAATTTGATTTTAAAAAGAAAAGAGAGGTGGCCTGTGCTTAGGTAGAGATGACTGAGTTTTTTCCCAAAATCAGTATGTGTTATAAGCACGTTAATTCTTGTACGGTTGCTTGTTTGTAAGTTGACTGCAAGCTTTTGTAGAGAAGGCGATGTGCCTTTGACTTAACTGTGAAGAAGTGTGTTTATACCAGTATTGGGGTGTCCAAGACACTTCCTGATGGAGTGTTTTATATTTTCATCATAACCTCTCTAATGGTCACTTAGCAATATGTTTTGTCTCTATTTTTCGCATAGTTGTCATTCAAACCCTTAAATTTAGAAGTTCCATTACAATGCCACCTGTCTCTGCACCAGTGAGTGTGGCTGCACACTTTTGAACAGGAAACAAAAGCAAATTGATTTCATACTCTCCAAAAAAAAGATAATTATGATGGCTGTGGAACACCAAGTTGACCATGAGCCGGCAATGTACTAATGTGGCAAAGGCGTCTGATGGTGAAGAATGTTGCCAGCATGTTGAGAGAGGCGATACTGCCCCTCTACTCCGCACTGGTGAGGCCACGCCTAGAGTACTGTGTCCTGTTCTGGGCTCCCCAATACAAGACACATAGGGAGGAGCTACTGGAGTCCAGCAAAGGGCCACAGAGATGAAGAAGGGACTGGAGCACCTCTTGTATGAGCAAAGGCTGAGCGAGCTGTGACTGTTTATCTTGGAAAAGAGAAGGCTCAGGGGAATCTTCTAATATATATATAAAGACCTGAAGGGAGGGTNAAAGAGAAGGCTCAGGGGAATCTTATTAATATATATATAAAGACCTGAAGGGAGGGTACAAAGAGGATGGAGCCAGGCTCTTTTCAGTGGTGCCCAGTGACACGACCAGAGGCAATGGGCACAACCTGAAACACAGGAGGTTCCCTCTGAACATCAGGAAACTTTCTTTACTGTGAGTGTGATACTGTGAGTGTGACCGCTCACTGGCACAGGTTGCCCAGAGACGTGGTGGAGTCTCCCTCCTTGGAGAGCTGGCTGTGGGTGTCCTTGCTTGAGCAATGGGGAGTTGGACCAAATGACATCCAGAGGTGTCTTCTAACTTGAGCCATCATGGGATCCTGTGATTCTGTGAGTCCATACAAGATTTATGGAGCATTTGCTTATTTTCTGTGTGAGTATGTATGTATGTTATGTGTGGGCATCTGTAATCCATATCATTAGTAGCACAATAATATGGCAGCAAGCTTTAGAGTAACAATTCCAACAGTCACAGAGAAATGATCATGTTCAGTTTCAATGGGAAATCAACCCTCATCTCTTTTCTAAAGACTCAGTCAAACTGTTGAAGGTCAGCAAATGCAGGATACTTCAGACCAGTGGATTTGTTAGGTAAGTGGTGATTCTTACTTTTAATATAAAATCATTATTGTGTTGGATGAGCAAGTACTTTTCACTTAAGCATATGGCCTATTGCAGTGTTTTGAGGGCTTTGCCCATGAGAGGTCAATTTACAGGCAGATAGGTGGTAGTTTTCCTTTTAAATTAGTCTGCCATCTGTCAGCTTTATACCCTGTTGACATCTGGACATTATTTCTGATTGAAATATACAGATGAGAGGTTTGTTAAATAAAAATATTAAGAAAAAGCTGATGAGAACCTAGATAATGATAAACTTGTTTTTTTGAAGGACTGAGTACCTGAAAGAAGTTACTTATGACAAAGTTGTGTGACAAGCATAGTTAGTAGTTGCTGATACCATGGCTGGTATTCCCAAACTAATGTTACTGTTAAGCCGTGTCATAGCTCCCTTAGTTACTAATCTGACATATATTAAACTGAATAAGCCTTAGGCTACAGAGAAAGAAACTTTCTGTATAGAGATCATATATACACGATGTATTTATACACATGCATACATACACAAGGTTAAATAAGCATGTTTTTCTATTTTTGTTCATTGTTTACTCTGAAACATTCCCTTACATCTTACGCCTCTTACTCCTTTCACTAAAAATGACCTTTTGTTCTTCTTGTAAGCATGCTTTTTGAGTCAAAGTAAGAGCTGATTGCCTTTGGTTGAGGTGACTAGTAGCCTTCTCTTCTCTGGTAGACCTGGTCTAATAGAAAAATAGGCACAACTTGATAACTGTGGGTCATCAGTGCCTTTAAAAAAGTGTTTCCATGCAGTATTTTAAATAGCTGGACGATAATATTAGGGGAATTTTGACAGAAGTGTTTTGAAATATATTGCAACAGGAGATAAGGACTTAAATAACCTTCTACATGTAAATTCATTTTAAGAGTGTATTAATTTTCAAATTTATAGGAACATTTGAACTTGGAGTTGACAGTGGAAAGAAATTTTTTAGAGGAGTAGTCTGTTTTAATGATTGATTCACATAAAACTGCTTGATATTCACTGGCTTTCCATCTTACAGTTTTCATAGCTTGTGTCCTGGTTCTGGCTAGGCTAGAGTTAATGTCACCAGGAGCCAGGCCAGGTGAGCCAGGCTGGCCGGGGGCTATTCCATACC
>VXBL01007368.1:0-16690 GCA_013400195.1 Aramus guarauna
CACTCCAGTTGTGTGAGTCATCCTACCAGGTTTCCGTGATTGCAACTGTGTCATAGTTTTCCAGCTGCACAATGGCTTGCAGCTCCTCCTGTTTGTTGCCCGTGCTGCGTGCATTGGTGTAGATGCACTTCATTTGGGCTATTGGTCCTGCCACCTTTTTGGGGGGAGAAGCCTAGTTCCTCTGTGACTGTTTTCTGCTGCCTCTGTGATTTGTAACACATCAACAAGCCTTATGTCTTTGCTGCCGCATGGATCTTCATCCCCTACCTCCACTGAGATGGCTAGGGTGCTGTGCATGTTAGTACAGGGACATTTCAAACATGTAGTCAGCACATTATGGAGCAGACTAAAGGACATCACTAGCACACCATCCCTTAGACATTGGCATGCCACCCCATGGCTTTTCTCTAGAAAGCCTTGGTTTATCCATTTCCCCCTTCAAATCTAGTTTAAAGCTCTTTCAGTGAGCCCTGCTAACTCTTGCACAAAGATCCTTTTTCCCCTTTGAGAAAGGTGTAGACCAACCCATGACCAAAACCTCAATTTTGCCAGTGACACCAGTCTTGGAGCTAGGTATTCATCAACTAGGTCTCCTGTTTCTTCAAACATCATTCCTGCAACTGGAAAGATAGAGGAAAAAACCACTTGTGCTCCCTTAAACAGTAAACATGCAGACAATAACAACTTTGTAAAGATGCAGAACAAGTTTCAAATGATCATACACAATCTTTCTCACCTTTAAAGAGAAAAATTATTCTGAATAATAGGCTATTATGATTAGTTATGAAATTCCTCCAGTTAAAACTGCATTATTTTCTTCCTTTTTATTTTTGAAAGCAAAAGCATAAAGCTACTTGTTTTGTGGTATTCTTGAAAGGCAAAGGAGGCATTTTATAGTGTGGTAGAATAATGCAGGTAGCCCAGGAGGTAGGAATAAAGAATCCAAAACAAAAGCAAAGGCCAGATATTTTCTCTTCAGAAAGTGGACTAGTTTTTACTTAACTGTTTCTAAGATGTTCATCTTTAGGCACAGATGGAATATGGAAAATGTCATTAAAAAGGTGAATGTTTTGATTGACTTGGAAATAACAGGTTATAATGGAAATTGTTGTGCATAGCAACCACTTTTTGCATAATTTTTAACCTTGAAAATATTTTCATGCTTTAAAAGTAAAAGGACCTAAAATGACTTGAGGTTTTCAAATTTGACATGTTTGAGATGAGAGATACACCATACAGTACCTACTACATGTTTTAATATCAGACCTGTAGAAAAAGGTCATTTTATTAAGAGACACTTATTTCATTTGCAAAATAGGATTTGTAGCAGTAACAGTGCAATGGAATTACAAAATATCATGATAGAAATGTCAATGATTTATCACTACAGAGTTAGCATTATTGTCCCTCTGATGCATGCGTGTAAGTGGTACATTGCTCTTGCGGTTAAGTACTCGATTAGAAAAGGAGAAACACGGGGTGAGTCATGTGTGATCTTGGACAAGGCCTAACCACTTCTCACTTAATTGCTCTTCCTTGCATCGAATGAATTAATTGTATGCATATCTGCAGATATTGTAGCCAGATGCTATAGTGGTAGAGTCAGTTAATACTGATTCTATCTGAGAGTCTATGTATCAATGGTTGGACTTCTGCTACAAGATGGGACTGTTTTGGGAAACAGAAATTAGGCAGACCTTCTGCCTGATGCCCCCAAAAGTTCCAGTGGCTATTTTTCCCCTTTAGAGTATTTGTTATTACGATGACACAGGTACTATAATAGATGTCCGGTTTGTCTTTGCAGTATTTTCCTAAGGTAGGAAAATAATATTAAATACAGCAGTTTTAGTTCTGTTTGTCATACTCTGAGTGACTGTTGGGTAACTTGGGAACATTTCTTTGATGTGATGGGGGCAGTTAGTGCTGATAGATGATTTTTCAGAAGGTTTTACTGCCGCCTTTTATTAGATAAGACTATTTTTTCCTGGGAATTTACAAACAGTAGACCATTAGCAGAGTGAAGGACACACCATCCACATGATATTCTATGAGTCAAGTCCTTAGCTCATGTTAATGGGCTGATTTATCCTTCTGGAGAGATTGTCCTACGTCTTAAGTTACAAAGTTACTTTTTTATAGATTACAGTGAATGTGTTCAGAAGACCTTTTATATGAATCATTGTAGTAGAATAGGAACTATAGCTGGTGAGGTAGTATAAGACACAAATGTAGAGCGCTTTCAGAAATATTTAGACTTGACATCTAACAAGTTACTACATGAAGCCTTTGCAATACGAATAAATATCTAAACCACAGTAATAAACACTTCTTGGAGTCTGCATATGACATATTCATATTCAAGCAATAAGTAATGCTTGAAGCAGTGATGATTATGAAACAAGGATAAGCAGATCAATCTTACCTTAGCCAGGTTCCAATGACTGTGCTTATTCCTTTCTCAGTGAACTCTGAAAAAATAACCCTTTCTTTAATGGAACATGGACTTTTGTAAATTGTGGGAGCTACTAAACTGCTTTTCAGAGTTAACGTGGTAGGTGCCCTGAAAGTTCAGTTCCTGCCCTGAGAGTTCAGTTCCATTCATACATATGCTGAAATGTACATGTATGCACACACTGATGCAAATTCCTGTACTCTGGTATTTGAAAAAAGTTTATGTCACCTGCCCTGTTTCGTCAACAAAGTTGATGCACTTAGAAGTGCAATTTAAGCTGCCGGACCTCTCTGTCCTCAGCAATATTAGTCAAGCCATACTGCAGTGTAGGAGCTGGGTGTGACTTTGCTTTATACACTGATGCAGACTTGCTGTATCAGAGAGAAAGAAAATGCAGCATAAAGTAACTGCCCTGCACCTGCACAGGAACTGGCATGCAGCACAATGTGCTCCTCCCAGTGCATCCAGAGAGTGATAACAGACCGGGATGTTCCTCTTAGAGAGTGACCATGTGTGCCTGATCCATGGAGTTTGGGGTAGCCCTCATGCTGGAAGTGATGGAAGAAACCAAAGGAGGGAAGGTGCTGCTGGCATTGGAGGTACTGCGGGCAGAAGCAGCCTGCAGGTGGGTCCAGGAGCAGCTTCGTTAAATGGCAGAGCTGCCAGGTTGATGAGACACCTGCAGCCATGCAGGCAGCAGCAGAGATGCTGCCTCCTGTGTAGCTGTTTCTCACAAGCCCTTCTAAGACACATCCTTCCAGGCTGCTGTTATAAAATCTATATTGCCTCAAGCAGCTTTTGTTGGTGACTGCTAGAGGTGCAGGCACATATACCTTGGGGCTCTGTTAGCAACCAGTCCCTGCAAAGGGAGGGGGCTGGTCATGGTTCCTGCTTCATCAGGCACCAGGAAGGTAAGTGAGAAAATGCTGTAGGAGACTGGCATTTTCTGACTGCGGGATGGTGCAAACAGACCTCATCTTTTGTTCAGTCTAACATAGCATGAGTCTCTCCTATCCTGCTCACTACAGAGAAGTGTTTTTCCTCCTTCCCTAAAGAGCAGAAAATGCTGCAGGTGGTTAGTGGCAGGTGGTACATCTGATAGCATCCCAGAGGCAGCTTTGCTTCTGCCTTGGGGACGCATAAGGCAACTCCTGTCAGAAACCCCAAAGAGGCTGGGAGGTATTTTGTGTGGTGGCATATGCTGGCTGAAATCAGTGGGCATTTATTTCTGAATTTGTCAGCCCCAAAGGAGATGCAACTGCATGGGTTATCAGTTATTTAAACTATAAAGCAGCATTTCCTTTTTCCACTCACTGGTCTGATATAATGCTATAATAATGACAAAGGCATTAACAAGCTGAAGCAAAGTCATGCGATGGTCTCCATTGTTAGCCTGGGTTTACTTTATGATTTCATTTTGCTAGTGCAGTCTCTGGGCTGTCTGCTTTACCTAGTTAGGTAGTATGTTTTGCTGCCTATATATAGTAAATGAAGTAGCTCTATTAGGTGCCTTATCGGCAGAGGAAGACAAAATGTTTTATTTGTTTAGTGATCTTGCTATCTAAATAGATATGACAAATTTACACTGTTATATATAACATACCAACTAAAAGAAAAGGAAAAAAGCACAGATAGGACATTGGAAATGCTAAATAATGAGTGTTGCTTCCACAGTTATCTTCTTTGGAATATTGTATCAGATGAGACGTTTCACTGCTGTGCTTGATTATTTTTTTAAAATTACATAATTAATTGCCAATAAGGATTAGTAGTATATTATCTCTATAGCTAATCTGGCTTATTAGTAGGATTGTTGGTTGTAGTTTTAAGATTAAAGTGTATTAATATGGTTTTTGAGAATCCTTTCTGAAATCCAAGACACAAAACTTAGCAAAGGTTTTTATCACCTGTCATATACTTTTGGAGCAATGTATGCAGCACACCAGCCAAGGTTATCCCAAGAATCTAGTTTTCCAACTCACCCACGATTATTAATTTCTAACAATTACAGTTAAAATATTCATAAATGTTTCAAAATAAGGTTATGATCAGCAGGGGACTAAGACACTGCATCACAAGGCAGATGTGTGAGGCAACATCAAAGCAAGTAAACACATTTTCTGGAGTGATTCATTTGTATTCCTTCATTTTAGTAAATTCTCCTAATTTTTGTTAAGAATACTTTGGTTTTGATGGACAAAATCATCTCCAAACTAGAAAATGAAAGTGGAAAAAAATATTTATTTTAGAAGCAGTCCACAGAGCCCAACATCTAAGCTTTTTTTTTTCTTTCTCAATGAATTATTCAAGTGGGATGTTCAGAGAAGGAATAGGCTCTAAAGACCAGAATTTTGGGCTTTCTAATGTTTTGTCTGTTGCAAATTTTGTCTTTAAGTAGTGACAGGTGTTTTCTTTCCTTTCTGATGTGTAGTATCAATTGATTTTAGAATGTTTTATTTGGCAATATAGGGCACAGTTACATTACCAATAGCTTTTTGTCCTTTGCACTCTACGGTGCTCCTCAGCTAAAGAGGCGTGAGACTGTGATTAAGTTACTATTTCTTTCTATCTCATGCTGCAAGTAGAGTTGATTAAACTTGCAAAATTCCTGTCTGGATTTTGTTTGCTCCTTTGCTAGATAACTTGTGCTCATGAGTTTTGATTCTGATTTTGGTTTTGGTCACCATTTAAGAATAGGGCTGAAAATGATCTCAGATTGGGTTCTGGCACATTCTTTTCTTGCAATGTATCCAGACATTCTGAGGCAGAATTCACTTTCAGTCAATATCTATATATTACATATCTTCCAGTAAAATAACTGCCTAGAATATAACTGAAATTGTACATCCAGTGTAGTGTTCCATCAGCTAACTCAAGTCCTTCTTACTGCTGCAGCAAAATATCTTAAGAAATAACAGGGTTTTTTATATCTGGTACAGAAGTAATGAAACATTTGTCCTTTCTACAGTGAACAAATGTTGGTTTTTAGCTCTGCATAATATACCTGGTTTGTGACTCTGCTGAAGTCAACAGATTCAACAAGGCGGAGGTCTTTGAGTCTGTGTCTATGTGTCGAAACCACTTTGTTCAGTCATCACTGGGAACCCAGTACTTCAAACAAGAGCTAAGACCCTAACTGCTTCGTCAACTCTGTCCAGCAGTGCACTCAGTGATGCCGTTTGTCTCCAGTGCATGTTGTGGTTTAACCCCAGCTGGCAGCTGAACCCCATGCTGCAGCTCACTCTTCCTTGGTAGGCTGGGGAGAATTGTAAAGGTAAAAGTGCAAAAACTCATGAGTAGAGATAAATGCAATTTAATAGGTAAAGCAGTTGTCTAGCAGGTGTTCAGCCATTTCCAGGAAAGCAGAGCTTCATGACATGTAATTGTTACTTGGGAAATGAATGTCATAACTTTGCATATCCTCTCTTCTTCCTTATTTCCCCAGCTTTTATTACTGAGCATGGTCTCTTTTAGTATGGGGATTTCCCTCTTGGTTAGTCTGGATCAGCTCTCCCAGCTGTGTCCCTTCCCTACACCTTCTGCACCTCCAGCCTGCTCACTGGAGGGGCAGCATGAGAAGCAGAAAAGTCCCCAATGTCATGCAGACACTGTTCAGCAATAGCTAGAACATAGGTGTGTTATCAATGCTGTTTTGGTCAGACACCCAAAACATAGCACCCTATGAGGTGCTATGGAGAAAATTCACTCTATCACAGAATGGTTTTGAACAGTTCTCAGTTTTTTAATTAGTTTGATTTTCTTTTAATCACTTTATAAATTTGGAAGCCATTATGTAAGTGTTCCCTTGACTTAGATTGTGGAGATATTGGAGCTATTCCAGCATATGATACTCTTAAAGAGGAGTATGACTTTGTGAATTCAGGACCTCATAGAGTCCACTGTGCTAATACAAACCTGTTTAAGTTTCACCCTTGTAAAAACCTGAGGAAAATAAGTAAATAAAATCTCTCATAGACATGAAAAAGAAATGAATGAAATATTAAAAAAATAGGCCTATTTTTATTAAGGCCTTAAAATCAGTTGCTTTAATTTCTCTGCTTTAGCCAAATGTTTAAGTGAATTCAATGATTCTATCATAAGGCATAGGATAAGAAGAAATTTTTCCAGGGTAAGATCTTGGGTAGGCCAAGATAAATTCTGAGAACCAGACATTTGATTTCTCTTCTTAATAGACACAGTAGCCCTGTACATTTCACCCCTTCCTCTATCAGGTTATTTGTAAGGGGTCATCTTTTGCTCTGCAGAGACTCTGTAAATGGGGTCATACGCAATTTATGTTACCAATTACCTAATAATAGACACAGAAGGTGGCTAGGGAGAGCATGCCAGCTGGCTGAGCTTGGGTATGTCCGCTATTAGTGCTGAAGGAACATGACAAGCTTCTAGTGACCAGGCAGCCATCAGTCAGGGAGGACAGTGCTGGCCTCCATCAGATCAGTTTCAGGTGGTCCTCAGAAGGTATGATCTCTGAACTTCCTAGATTGCACTTTTGACTCTGCTGCTTTTCTTGGAGCTTCATATACATTTTTGTGTCAGTACAACTGGAATCTTGTCAGTACTGTTACTCTTCAGCATCATCTTTTTTTTGGACTTCTGTGTTGTATGTCTTACCTTTAGCCATCTTGTTATGAGTTTTGATTACTGTTGCATACTTAGCCTACAGAAAAGAAGGCTGAAATTAGGAATGTTAAGTCCAAGACAGCTGTATCCTTTGGACCAAGCAGAAGGGACAGCTCAGGACAAGCTTAGGTGCTGGATCCAATCCCTGCCTCACACAGTGCAGCAGGGTTGGTCGGAACAGGTCAGTACTGGGTTCTGCCTCCCCTGAGATGCCAACATGAAATTCAGTCTCAAAGGAAAGTTGTCCCTGCCCTCGTTCACACTCAGCTTTTCCCCATTGCATCTGATGTTCTCCTGAATGGGGATATTGCAGCTGCATGTCTTGTAACTGGGAAGAAATTCCCAGCTGTTCAGTCTGGAAGGGAGAGACATGCCACCAAGCCAGGGCAGGGGTGCATATGCCAGATAAAATTTAAGGTGTCTCTGTTATATCTAGTCTGTGCATAAGCATAAGAAATTTGAAATGTTGATGATCAAGTAATTTTGATTTTGAAGAACCTCCTAAAGACAGCATAGTTGAGGTATAACATGTAGGATTTTCTATCCACCCTGCTCTGCAGCCACAGGTAGGACTAGCATTAACTGGCATCCTAAAGGCATCCTCACCTTACTCCTCTCTTAGATCTCCTGTTTTACAGGTATTTATGCTGTCAGAGTTGTACTCCCTTTGACAAATTTTCAGCAACAGGTCATCAGAATGGCCAGAATTTTACCAATCCTTAGACTCCATTGGGAGCACATGGGTAGTAGCTTGGAAGACCTATCCATGGATATAGATGTAATCCATTCTCAGCTGGTTCACACATAACTGGCCTTCTTGACCCATGTGATAAGTCTCCACAAACAGCATTATACAGCATTATACTCATGAGCATAGAAATATTGATTACTGGCTAATACAGATAGCATGTAGCAGACAGATAGAAGCAGCATGCTATCAGACTACTACTATGGCATGCTTATCACTCCCATTATAGGAACCCGGTGAGTATCTGCTGTCCACACACGATAGCTAGGTGTGCAAGTGTGCTCCTTGCACCAGACTGGTCTTTAGTTTTGCTGAGGTGTTATTTTTGTACTCTCTGGTGTTTGGCTTGGATATTTGGCTACTTTACATCTCTTTCTGTTGGAAGTTTTCTCTGAGTTATTATTGAAAGTTCTCTCTGAGTTACTATTGGGTTTCACTCCTAAGGACTTGTAAGAAGCCTACTGACTGTTGTACAGCTCAGTAGGATATTTTTCATGGTAAAATACAGAACTAGGTCCCATGTCATATCTTCTGTTAGACCCTTTGCCACAGACTCATGAGCTGTTGAGTGAAGTTCTTGTCCTTGATGGCTCAAGGACATTGACCTTCTCATGATTGCCCTTATCCTTAGGTTTGGTGCTGAGGCCTGGTATCCAATTGCAACACTGCCTGGTAAGCTGCGGTCACAAGTCATGTTCAATGTCTTTTAATGGCTCTAACCACAACTCCATCCAGACTTGTTCCTGTCCCCATGATTTGCTCAGAAGGCTGTGTTGCTCTTCACTACAGGTCTCATACAGTAGCATCCTCTGGTTTTGTTAGTAAGTGTGACATATCAAGGATGTAACTAATAGCACTTCTAACATTAAAACTCAAAAATGGAGCATAGTCTCCAACTATGATTTTCAACATCGATCAAAACATGATTTTCAAAACTATATGAAAAGTAACCTACTCACTAATAAGGAACTAATAGGTTACAATTCATTTAAAGCTGGGACTCTATTATTTTGGACAGGAGATTTCCTGTTTTGCCACTGCAGATGCTGAAAATTAAACATGGGTTCTGTAGTGTAATCATGCATGTCTGGCCATATCTGCTGGTCTCATAAAGCTCCTCCTTACAAACACATTGTGTTATGATAGCTAATAACTCTATACATACAAAAAAGAGTTTTATGCACATTGAATACTTGCTTCTCATTAACAGTATTGTCTGTACAGGATGTTCCAATGAATAAATAATTTTGCTTTACAGCAGCAATTGGAAACACATCTATTTATATGGAATGTATTTAGTATGCATTGCTGTCATCATCTATAGAAATATCAGTCAGTGGTTTGTATATGAATAAAGAGTGATACAGAAACTACCAAGGTTTCAACATCCAGGAATATGTATTAGCTACTAAGAATTAGCTTTGACTTGATGGATCTGTTGATGACTAAAATACAGTGGTAACATGATCTTTAAAATTATTGTTCTAAGGGCCTGAGCAATACGTTTTTCCAGGAGCCAGACATATCCTGAGCTTTATGACTTCAGGCCTCTCCCATATGTTTATGACTTTAAAATTTTTTTCAGACTGTAAAATTTGTTAGACTTTTGTTTGCCAAATCTGTTCAGGTGATGTCTTCAATGAATTTTTTGTGGAAGTGACGTTCTCCTGATTAAAACTTTTTGTGGTATAATTATTAATCTAAAGTAAAGGCTAATACCACCAACATATTAATATTGATGAAAATGACAGCACCTGTCAGCACTTGATTTTCTCTTGCATTTGGTGCAGTTGACTATTAAGAAAGATTATCTAACTGGGATTGCATATAGCCCATTTTTGTATGCTTTCTATTACAGACTATCCTGATTCATACAGCAGATCTTTACCAAACTTACTAAATAAAATTTTATTAATGACTATATTCACTGATTTTGAGCTGCTGCTTACAGTTCTTATGATAACTACAGCTAAATGATATTGACCTGAATGTTTTTCTGAATTTATATTTGTGACTTTGCAATCAGTTTCAGAGGGATTGGAGCAATGAACTACTGCACAGGTTTTAACTAAAGTCAATAAACAAATGTTCAAGATAAGCAAGCCTCGCTGGTTAAATNTTTCCACATTTTATCTTTCATTATGATCTTGAAGAAAAGTCCATCATCTGATATACTTAGCCAGAAAAAACCACATATGTGAAGCTTCAGCCTCATTGTTATGTCCCTGTGCCCACATCACGCAGGTCCCTGACAGTTAAGGAGGCAGAGGGCAGTGGAGTAGCAGCAGAAGGTGAAGAATATAAAAGCCATTAGAGCGTCATGGGAGCCTAGTGTGGATGTATTGAAAATGTCTGGCCCACATTAACCTAGGCAATCTGTGGCACATCAGAGAAAAATCCCAGTTCAGTTGATTGCAGTTTTATGTTTTATCTAGAAGGTTATTTGAAACACATATTTCAGGTCATGCATAAATATAAACAAGAAAATCAGAGGGGAAAAGAGGCATCTCATCTAGATTTTTATAACTCCAAGCCAAGTTCTTAGACTTATTAAATTATTTGAACTTATAAAAATCTAATGGTATTAGAACTTAAAACCTCTTGAACCACAGGCATAGAAGGACACTTTATAACCCCAGTGATACAATTTTACAAAATCTTTACCTTTCAGCAAAGGCTACTGTGCATACTCATGCATACTTTTAGGACACCTTATTTATTGTTTCTTTTAAACTTTCAGAATCTTGATTATGAAAAATGCCCTGCAACCCCTCATATTAAGTGTCAAAACAGTTGACACAAGTATCACCTATTTGTCACAAGGCCCCAACATTCTCAGTGTTTGCTTTATAACCCATGATAATACAAAGCAGTGTCATTTCATATATGACATTTCAAAGCTGTAATACAATTTAAAAAATGGATTCTGTTCACTAACTTGTGGGAAGTGTGGTTTGTAATTAGTGGCAAAATATCATTTAGGAAGTATTTGAATGGGGTTTGGGTGTTCATAGTAATCTTTATAAAGCTTCAAGGTATCATTATTAGCACAAGTCTGGAAAAATACTCAGAACTGTTCTGTTTGGTATTTATTATGCATCATCATAAATTATTTAGTTAGGGTTTTTTTATTATTATTATTANGACAGCCCACACAATGTAAATATTAAATAACAAAGAATGAGAGAGGTTTACAAACAAACTGTAGAAAAAATACTCAGCAAAGCCAAACCTAGGCAATATTCAGAAACATGGGGACAACTTTGTGAACTATTCAGCAATAATTAAATACATTGGATATCCAATGACATTCCTGGTGTTGGAAAATCATTGCAAGTCCTATGTTACTTGCCAACCTGCAGACTATCCTATGTTTTGGAGAACTTTAATTACCCAAGATTGTTTTTTCCCTTGAAAAATATTTTGGTTTTGCACTTCAACACTACAGAAAGAAATAATGGGAAGTGTAATGTTAGAGTGAAAAAAGAAAGCAAACAAAAATAATTCAGATTATTCTCCATCATTCAATCATCACCAGCAGCTCAAGATTGTTTACTAGTAAAAGTTGATAATATTGAGTATTTGTAGCAATAAAAAGAAAAGCAGTTATATTTTAGTTTTGTTTCACTATTACACTCTACCATTCACAGTTGTCTACATTTAAAATGTCTGGACCCAAATCTCAACTAATATAAATTGGAGTAGGTGAATTGTCTTTCAAGAGTTTTGTCACTTCTGAAAAAATCCATCAGTGGCACCCCGCAATAGACTGCTATAGTAGAGTTCAGTTCCTTTTCCTCCAGTTCTCAAAATCATGTGCTTTAGTACATCTGATGACACATGTATGTGCATCTATGATCTGGTGAGGAGTGCAGACATCCTCATGTACTTCCCTGGCTAGTAAGGCATAAGCAAATATGTTTAAGAACATGGAGTAAAAAAATTGGCAGGACACATGAAAAAAGGCAATAGACTTCAGTGAAAATTCAGCAGTTAAAAACTGAAATAAATCTCAGAGAGTTCAAGCACTGGCTCTTAGCACATATTTGAGATTTCCTTTGCGGAATTATCTAAAGGGTTTTAATGGATAAACTCAGGCCAATTGCACATTCAGAAAGGAATAGTCAGCATATAGCCTGATGGGCTGATAGCAACAATCCCACCAGCGCTGTGGGAGGTCAAAGTTTGTGTCTCAATTCACACCCTACTGAAAGTGAGTGTTTAGAGCTTTTTCTGGCAAGCACCTGTATTGACTGGCTGTGACACATTTCTGTGATGTTGTTGTTGACACAGCAGCTCTGTTTCTTATTGGCTGTTTTGTTAGGCAGTGTTATAAAGACCAATTTACAAAAACAACATCCTTCATAAAGTTGTCAGTTGCTGTTACAAAAGAGAGCAAGATTCTGGTATAAGTGCACTGGTTTGAGATAAACTGTCCACAATAGAGATTTTTCAGAGAGGTTCTTTTAATTATTTTTATTTGCCTGAAAGACTTTTCCCCTTCTCTGTCTCAGTTCTCATTTGTACATTAAACTAGGCATTATTTATAAATTATGTTACTTCCTTTTCCACATATTTTGATTATATTTGTGATCCTGCTGCTATATATTATGTGTGGGACCCATAAATGGCTATACTCAAGCATATCTACCTATTTGATTGAAAAAGTAGACAAGTTTGCAGTCCTATGAATTTACTTCCATAAATTATATCTGTGCAATTGTAATGAAAGTAATTTATGATTAGGGAACATCATAGGGTAAAAATAGATTAATTTCAAGAGGACCATAATACTGTGGAGGTGCCCTCTGTGTCTTCTGTGTTAATAAGACAGCCCGGTGTTTGTCAAAATTTTCTGTTGGCTGATAAAAAGACAGCAATTCGTAATCTATGTCTTTTGCTGTTGTCTAGTATTGCTGCACTGTGCTGGGAAACAGTTGCACAACATTGCACCTCAGAAGTGTCTGTTTCTTATTAACCCTTTCCTAAAAAAAGGACAAATTCTGTCTTCTATTCTATTCATTTAATGCCTTTACATTTAATAGATGTGTACAGCTCTGAACATGATCAGAATATAGATCAAACTGTGAAGTTTTTCATGGCCAGTTCTTTGTAATCTTCAAAAGACCAATGTTTTTTTATTTGTGTGCATACTAAAAGACCTAAAATTAGGTCTTTTCAGCCTATGAAAATCCTTTTTTCCTTGTAAGTGGGAGAGCTCCATCACTTGATCTGCTCCAGTTTGAATTCATTTGTAGAACTATTTAAACATTCCCACTGAAATAACAGGGAAGACCAAAAGGAAAATATCTTATTCTGGCTCTACTCTCAGTTTTGTCACCCTGCTAATGGAAACACAAATGAGAAGAACCTGTATCAGTCACAACGAGGATGCTGGTGGAGCAAACCTTGATTTAGCACTCGGCATTTGTACAGAATTGCAGCCAAACTGCGGAGTTGTGGATGACAGCAGGAGCAGACCCCACCAGACTGCTGGCAGCACTGACCCAGGCAGCAGGCGATGACTCAATGCTTTGGAAAAGTTCCTTTAGTGCATATGCTGATATGAAGTCTGGTTTGGTTTGGTTTGGTTGGCTTGATTTTTTGGTGTTTTTTTTTGTTTGTTTGTTTTGGTTTGGTTTGGTTTTTTTGTTTTTGTTTTGTGTGTGTGTGTTTGGGGGGTTGTTTTGTTTGTTTGTTTGTTTTGTTTGTTTGGGGGGGTTTTGTGGGTTTTTTGTTTGTTGGGGTTTCTGTTGCCTTTTTTTTTTTTTTTTTAATCTTGCTAGGTCTTCCTGTTGTACAAGAAGAAATCTCACAACCACATATAGCAGACATGTAGAAGGGAACACACCTCAAGTACTGCTATCACAGCTTTTATCAACAAATGTTTCACATCATGCCAAGAGTTAGAGCAACAGGAATCTCTAGTTTAAGGAGAGTACATTGACACACAGAGGTGAAAACATTAATTGTTATTTCATTCATATTTAACATAAAAAATACAGGGCACAGACACAATATAGCTACACAAGATAGAATAGAAGAAAAAGAAAGATTTCAGGAAGGGAGTGATGACAATTTTTTATACAGGAACTATTTTTTTTTCACTGATTGAAAACAAGTACTTACCATCCACTCCATAAGAAATGACATGTAATGGAGAAGGTAATTCCAGCTCTAAAACTGAAGGAAACCAAGGTGACTAAAGCAGGAAAAAGATATATGTTTCTTTCATCACATAACTGAAGGATGATTTTTTTGGGAGGGAAATCACAAATTTGCAAATGCAAAAACAAAATGAAGGATTAGACACAGAATACTAAATTTTGCAAGAAAGAAAATGGAAAATAAACATAGAATAAATGCCAACTTAAAACTACAGGGATCACATCAAATAAGAAAGATACAAAGCAGGCAAAATTATTACCTGTTGAAAATCTGCCTTGATTATAGCTAAGTTGAACTGGTTAATGTCCAGCTCCTAAGGACAATTTTACTAGGGTATAGATATTTGGAACAGTTAAATATTGCTTTGTTTTGACATGATTTGTAGCTGGCATATACAGTGGAGAACATCGTGCTAAAATGCCTCAGAAAAGTTATAATCCAGTCTACTGGATATCAACACAGTAAGAAAACAAGAAAGGGCAAAGCTAAAGGAAAAAAGTCAAAGAGCAGGAGAAAGGCAACCGAAGACAAAAATCCTGCCTGAGAAATGGAAAATCAATCACCAAAAAGGATCCCAAAGGCAAGGAAAAACAAAACTTTTATTTTTTTCACACATGCTTTTCACTGCTTAAGGATTCTCTATGTAGAATTTACAAATCTATCATATCTATTATTGGTTTGTGCCCAGATCCTCCAAGGCATTCAAGACTGAGTTCTTTTTAGGATTTCAATGGAAATTACTCTCCTATACACGGATCAAAACACCGTAGGGAACATAAGGCTTGAGGGAGGATTTTTATTCAATTCCTTTTTTCAGTTGCATTATAATTTTCATGATAAAGACTTGATCGTGTTACATATGTATTTTTCACTTAAGGCAGTTTGCAGCATCTATGATAGTTGTTTGGTTTCTTGAAGTGCTTAGATTCCCCTCGTTCCAAACTTCTACAAATTTCAGATGTGTATAGCCCGAAGTGGAGGGGTTTTTTTGCTTGAAGTAATATTTCCCTCAAAGATGACCTCATTCTCTTTGTAGTAGAGAATATACTTACCTTTCAGGAATTCCAAGATTCCAGCTGAAAATATGGCCATCTAAGTTAGCCTTTACTGAGTGAAACTAGAAAAGCCCTATGTGAGTGGAAGTCACCTTAAACAGTAACTCTTTAATTTTCGCACCATTATTTCACACCAAGAAAGACATCGAGCTGCTGGAAAGAGACCAGAGGAGGGCCACAAAGTTGATCAGAGGGCTGGAGCACCTCTCCTGTGAGGACAGGCTGAGAGAGTTGGGATTGTTCAGCCTGGAGGAGACTCCGGGGAGATCTAATTGTGGCCTTCCAGTACCTGAAGGGGGCCTACAGGATAGATGGAAAGCAACTGTTTATCAAGGACTGTAGTGACAGGACAAGGGGTAATGGGTTTAAACTGAAGGAGGGGAGATTTAGAGTAGATGCTAGAAGGAAATTCTTCCACTGTTAGAGTGGTGAGGCACTGGCACAGGTTGCCCAGAGAGGCTGTGGAGGCTCCATCCCTGGAAGTGTTCAAGGCCAGGCTGGATGGGGCTTTGAGCAGCCTGGTCTAGCAGAGGCTGTCCATGGAACTAGATGATCTTTGAGGTCCTTTCCAACCCAAACCATTCTATGATTCTATGCTTTAGCCTGGGTGAGTCAATGTACTACTGAGTACAGAAGGTCATTTGAGCATTAGAAGTTCAATTTTAATTCATGTTGCCATTTGCAATGAAAGATGCATTTGATATAGGTTCCGGTCTAGGTGATGCACTCCCTTGACTTTGGCAATCAAAAAATGTACAACACCTCACCAAAGACTACCTAACCTATTCAGGGTAAAGCCATATAGCCAGGAATTTCTAAGTAATGCCACCCTAGATGGAGATGAGGCTTTTCTGATCTTTTGTTGTTATCCAGTACACAATGTTGGATGATGAGTATAACTGTTAGTGGGGCTCAAACAGGAGCTTAAAATGACTGTTACAAAATCCCTGTCTGCTGCTTGCATAAGAGTCTATTTTTCCCTCTGTAAGACTGGCAGTAGTGCTTCATGGTTTTGGTTTCACCATAAATGGCTCCTATGACTGGAGTGTTGGGACAGAATGATACAGGCTTTATAGGAAGGACCTGCAGCAGAGATGAGGAGGGGGAGTTGCCCTGTATGTCAATGACCAGCTGGACTGCATGGAGATCCACCTGGGGATGGATGAGGAGCTGACTGAGAGTTTATGGGTTAGGATTAAAGACAGCATAGGGACAGGGGACATCATAGTGAGGGTCTGCTACAGGCCACCTAGCCAGGGAGACTGCATGGATGAGGCCCTCTATAGACAGATAGGAGCAGCCTCACGTTCACAAGCCCTGGTCCTTATGGGGGACTTCAACCACCCCAATATCTGTTGTAGGGGCAACACAGCAGGGCACAAGTAATCCAGGAAGTTCCTGGAATGAATTGATGATAACTTCCTCCTCCAAGTGACAGAGGACCCAGCGATGAGATGTGCCATGCTGGACCTTGTTCTCACCAGCAAGGAGGGGCTGGTGGGGAATGTGGAGCTCAAGGGCAACCTTGCCTGCAGTGGGTATGAAATGGTGGAGTTCAAGATCCTCAGGACAGTGAAGAGAGAGCATAGCAAGCTCACTACCTTGGATGTCAGGAGAGCAGACTTT
>VXBL01007370.1:0-11317 GCA_013400195.1 Aramus guarauna
AGGAGCCGCCGCCGCCGCCATGCCGAGGGCCCGCGAAGGGGCCGGGCCACGGGGGGGAGCAGCGGCGGCGGCGGCGGGGTCATCCCGTCACTCGAAACCCGGTCCTAGGGGGCCCCGAGCAGCGCGAGCTGATCGTAGAGGGCATCGCGCTTTGCGCTGCGTGTGGACTAGGTCACCTCCAGGGGGCCCTTCCAGTTTAAATTATTTCGTAATCGGATTGCAAAATTTAACACGAAACCCAAGTAAAACGCGCACCGACAGCAGGCTATGCGGTTCAAGCTTTTATTCCAAGGCATTTCAGTGACTAGACTTCAACTTTTCACAACCACCGAGCGTTACATGACGCGAGAGCAGAGGTGCCAAGCTCACAGCTATAACTGCGGACTGAGTCACGTCTCCAGGGCTGTACCGAAGCAGCACTGTACGACATCGCCAGACCTGCTGCAGTCCCCCCAGCCACATGAAGGAGCTGCGTGCGGGGGGAGTGCAGCCTGATTCTCGAAAGGGGTGCAGCAAGCCTGCCTCCCGTCCCCGTCCCACTCACCCCGACTCCTACAGAAGTCACTGTCTGCAAGCAAATGCAGATTCGGCTTTCCTTAGCAAATATTTGATTGAGAGTTTATTTAAACATAATAGTGGTCATCACTATCACTAGAAGTATCTCTACCTTCAATTCTCTTTTTTTTTTTTTTCTTTCCAATTTTCTTTTGTCCCACATCTCTTTGTGTTTCTTTGCCCTCCTTTCTTCTTTACCTTTTACAGTCTCTTCCCCTTTCTTTTTTAACTGTCATCCTTATGCCTGGAAAACTCTCCTTTTTAAGCATTTACCCTCTTGTAGTCTCAGACCCCACAACTGGTAGCATCCGGATGGCCCAAATTTTTGCACACGAAAAGCATGTAGAGAGAAAGGAAGTCCTTTTGTACATAGAGCACTTTTGCCAAAGGGAAGCTCTAAGTTTCTAAGCTCTGTAGGTACAGAACGTTACGAAAAGAACCTGAGAGAATCTGAGACAGACAAACTCTCTTACTCCTTCCGGCAGCAGAGGTAGATGCAGAAGTGCTTTTCCTGGAGACCGAAAGGAGAAATTTTGTGGGCAAATCCTCATCACCTCCTTTTGTTGGCAGCCCTTTTATGCAAAGCACTAGAGTGTTCTCGTGGCTGCTGCCAGTGAGAGAACAAATCATTAACAAATATTAGATCAGTTGCATACGCTGGTTAGGCTATACCTGTCTTGTAGAGTGGGAGCTTGACACCCATGCTAATGAATTAATGTAGCACGCATTCATTAGGTGGAAAAAAATCAGAAGTTCAATGCAGCTAAGTAGAACAGTAGTGATTAAAAAAAAATATCCCCATAATCCCTAAGCTAATCAGGCTCATCTTTAAAAAGGAGAAATATAAGTTAAACATGGCAAAAGTACATTGTATGAAAAAGACATTTATATGCTTCTCTTTATTCAGCTCTTTGCCCTGTAGTGTAAGGGCCATTTGTGCGTGAAAAATCTTGTTGCTCATCTTCATCCAAATCCAAAATGTCTGGGATATCATCTGACTCTGAAGACAGGTCTGTAATAGTGAAATCTGGAACCTGTGTAGGAATGAAATTTCAATCAATTTAAAAGTAAAACTAAATAAATTTGTGCAGTATTCCTTAGTGAAGTCAGGAGATAAAGATGCTCAGCATCTCTAGAAATCAGGCCCAAAATAATGAATACAAAGTGGAATGTGCTTAGTCACATATGAAACATATAGCATTAAGACAGAACAAATACTATGGAATATGTATATCAGTTGCTTAGAAGACAAGATTTTATAGTAGAGATGGAACAGAGCTGCTTAGTGGAGTGGAGTGAAACTAGTGACTGCAAAATTAAGAAAGGAAAGATTTTTTAACTTATTTTGCTTTTCTTCTTTCCTTGGGAGCAATGGGCTATACAAAGGAACCTGCCCTGAGGAGCTTGATACGGATTGCTCTATACTGCTCTGCCTGCCTACCACATCAAACCTTTCCTGAGGAAACAAGTATCTGCAACTCAAATCCCACTTTGGCCTCTGTTTTAACTGCATGTATAGTATTCTGTACTCTTAAGGAGCACCAGGTTTCAGGAATTGCCAGAGACACTAGTGGATACATGGATGTTACACACTTCTAAAAATGTTGGCTAAGACACTTAGGAGCTTAAGTCCCAACCCTTAAGTCCCTTTAGTAGGAATTAGATTACTTAGGCACTTCTGAAAAATGGGATATTATTAAGCAATTTACTCATAACCAGAAGGTTTTTGCCCCAAGTGAAAAGTACTTGTATCTGTAGTTTGATGCATGGTTAGCTTTAGTGGTGATGTGACATGCTTGGAGCCAGGCATGCAGTATCAGCAGGTAACGTTTGCTGCATGCTGGCAGGACCTTGGTTCTGCACATACAAAGAAGCAGCAACTTGAAGAGGTTTCTAGGCATTTGTGTAACTTAAGCTCAGTGCTGACTGGAGGAGCAGTTTTAATCCACTCCCTAACTGCAAAACACCTTATGGCTTACTTTACGAAAGATAGTATGCAAGACATATCTAAGCTTTGCCTGCTATGAAGACATTTCAGAAGAATGGAGAACACATCAAAGGATAAAGGGATTATTGTTTCAGCTATCAGGTTGTAGATAGCACTGAACATGAATGACTCAGTTCCTTAGAGATTAGGTAGCCATAGGGCACTAGGAACTTACAAACACTAATTAAAACTGAGCTTCAGAAGAAATTAAGCAGCATGTCACTTATCAGGCGCTAGTGTGAATACAATGAAATGTGTAGACCACTTTGAGAACCTAAGCTTGATCAAAATGAGATCAGTAATCTTTGTCTCCTAAAAAACCAAAAGGCACTAGGAATGGGGGAAACACATCTTTCTACCAGCAAGAATTGTCTTGCATTTTTCTGCTTATGGCAGTTTACCTAAAACTCTAATTACCACACAGAGAAATCAACAAGTTTTCCCATTATCAGCACATGACTCTGTATTTCATACTGCAGTAGAAATGGGGATATCTTAACAAGACTAAGGCCAAGTTGTCCATATGCAAACTTGTTTAAAATTGTGCCCAAATGGATGGTTTAAACAAGTTGTTTTATTCTGTATTTACACTGAGCAGGGCACACAACCACATTCACTAACTGCATCCAGCCAGTGATAATTTTCACTATACCCTAGGTTTAAGACACTTCCATTACTTATATCCATGTTGTTCTTACTGACAACAGGATAATCGCTTGAATATAAGTTTATGCTTTCTTCATCTTCTTAATGCATACATTATAAACAGGTGACTCCTTTATCATACTAGTAAGATGTACGTTGCCATGAAAGAATTTCAAATTGGACCGTGACTGTCAGTATCAAACAGGGTTGATGGCAGTATCAGATCCCAGTTTTGAACATGCTGAATTGTATTAGAATAGCATATTTTGACAGCTGCACCAGTCTAACTGAAACAATGCAAAGCCCTTGGTGTTACAGGCTTGCTTAGGTAAAGGACCTTCAGTTTCATGTCACTTTTCATGGTTGATAGGAAGTTCAAGCAAAGCAGCAAGTCAACTCTTGCAACAAAGGATAACACTAGGTACGACTCTTCTTCCTGCCATTACTCCGTAAGATGCAGTTAGATCATTTACTCAGAATAGTGCAAAACTTGAAAAATTCTGGCATGGAATACTGCAAAAGATATTTCAGTATTTTGCTGTCTTCATATACTAATGTTAACGTAAAAACTAACTTTAAATTAATCCATTTTTTCTTGCTTAGTATATTTTCAGAACTGAGCCATTAACAATCTGAGAGGTGGTTCTTATTTTGTGAACTTTTAGAACAAGCACTTATTTTTTAGTCATCAGAGACTGTATTATCCAAAAGAAATAAAATTTCTATCTTAGTGTGAAAAGAAAGACATTTAACAAAACACTGCACACAATACCTCCAGCAAGCTGTTGCATGTAAGACTTTCTGATCATGCAAATAACCAACAGATCATGCTTAAAAATAAGTTAGGTTGCATTTTCTCTTTTTAGTTAGATGGCTTAGGTAAGTTTTTGAGTTGGGTTTTTTTTTTGTGGGTTTTGGTTGTGGAGTGTTTTGGGTTTTTTTGTTTGTTTGTTTTTTAAATAAAGATAAATAACGCATCAAATGTTTCCAAGCCCTTTCACCTGTTTTACTAGCTATATAGTATTATTGTAACTGCAGTTTGGAAAAGATAATTTCAAAAAGCTATCTTAAGAAATGGGAAAGATTTCAAAAGCTTTCCACCTTTCTTTAGTTCAAGACAAACTAGCTATCTCCCTACAACTTCAGGGAAGTTTACTTATACAAATCTTGTAATTTGGATTTGACCAATGTCTGTGCTGCTGTAAATATGATGTTTGCAAAAACTGATACCATAGGAGCTCTTAACAAATGCTTATATTTAAAGCTTTTGTAGCAAAGGATTATTGGCAATGATAGAATAATAGTTCTTTGTTAAGTGAGTCTGGAAGGGGGAAGCTTCAACCAGCATGAATGATTTTTGAATGATCTCTTAAAAGAGCAAAAATAATTTTCTTAATTCTAAATAAGCCATAAATAACTTTACCAGTGATAATTACTTCATTAGTATTTTAATCTTTACCATCACAGTTTTTGTGTGACTAGCAGCCTTTGACAGTTCCATTTCATTTAGTTTATCTGCCTTGTTGCAAATAGGATTGACTGTTTCCTGTGATTTTCAACATATCTGGTTTTACCTTTTTTAAAAGGTTTCAGAGAGACTTCACAGCTCTCTAGCTCATGCTATATCCTCAAAAGTGTTTTTGGACTAAGAGCAAGCAAGTTTCTGTGCAGTGTAGCCGAGCTGTTTGATATATGCAATTATAAACAGATAAGATAGCAGGAAAAAACTATGAGCAGGCTCTGCTCTGTTAATATATTAGGTTTTCTTCCTCTTGAGATTTTTCAGCAGTTATTAGCATGCACTTCATCTTCAGCCCACTGTTGCAAGAAAAAGATGGCTTTGGAAGGTGTCCACATCATTCTTGCCTCCACTGGGCATTTTAATCGTCACTGTCTCTAACTGTTCTAGAGACAAATATTAACTTTTGTCTGTAGACTTGTAATTAGAATAGAGTCTAGGAATGTGCTATCCTAGATTACCAGCAAGAAGATACCTATGCAAGCTACAGTTGCAATTAAGTTTAACTATCCAGTGCTGTCCTTAGTAGGAGAGTCTAATAATTTAATTCCTGGACTTTTATTCAATATAATAAACCAGGAACATACATGATTTGCTCTTAACCAGCCTTCTTTTCCTCCAAGAAAGGGTTCCTAGGTTTATTTGGGGGCGTGGGTGGGATAGAAACTTATACACTTTCAGAGCAAGGCAGGATCCAACGAAACAAACGCACATCACAATACAGGAACCTGCATACAGCATTTTGATATAACAGGCTGTTAGCCCAACCATTAAGGATTTAACCAAGCTATTTGTGTGGCTACCAGTTGTAGGTCAGCTGTCAGAAGTCAAGTTAACTTTCACACAGAAGCCACCCAACAATGCATGATGGGGGAGAAATGATTTGAAGGTCTAGGCTGGTAACATTTTTCCTTGCTTTCTACTTCATCTGCTTGCTGACATTTAGTACAGTTACACAGCCATCTAAGAGAATACAAAATAGCAGTGCAACTTAAGGCAGAACAGAGATGGACTGTTCTTGCACTAATGCTACACAATGTTATTCATTTCTCAGTCCTCAGGATATTCACAGTGTTCACTGTCTTGTTTGATTGATCATCTCAGAATGAAGCCCCACAGCCTTCAGATTTTAAAATACATATAAAAATGGGAATTTTCTGAAGTGCCAGCTGCTCCCAGACCTGATTAATCCCATTGTGTTCCTGAGCACCTCTACAGCAATGGATGCACTGTACAAATTTTATTACAAACTGAGATTAAAAAAAGGATAGTTTCAGGCTGGACTCATTCAATACTTAAAGTAAACATAATTAATCGCTGAAAGAATTCCAGAAGTCTTAAATCAGGCTCTAGCTGGAAAGGAATCTCTCACCATCTCATGTTAATTTCACATTAAACAGTCCCCTTTTACAAAAAACAAGTGTCTAAAGCTGGAAGTTACAGAATCTTTACCTGTAGTCCTCTGTTGTTATAATTTTGTTTAATACTGTGCTTAAAATCCAGTGTCTTCCTTACACTTCTAGGCCAACCTTGACTCAACAGCTAAGCAAGCCCTCTCACAGTGGAAGGCTAGACTACATGCCATTTGCTTTAGTGCCCACATTGTGCCAGGTGGAGGCATTGTTCCATGTAGCAACGTGTCACTAGGTGACAAGCTTCCTTTGAACTCCATTTTTGCTTCACACTATTTGGTAACCTCTGAAAATAGTGGGCAGCATTGACACACTAAAAGATTGCAACTCAGCGTTGCACAGGGCATGCATTAAGAACACAGATACAACTTACCTGGACAGCCCTAAACCAAGAAAGCTTATTTCTTAGTGACTGTAATTCTCTTCCAGGAAGGGACTCACAGGATTTATAGAGGAACAATTATACCCAAGTAACTGAGCGTTAATGTACATTAGTCACTCAAGTTCAAAAGAAAGTAAATAAAGTTAAGCGGGTTAAAACTGGTGTTGGCAGTTGAGAAGTATATACTGTTTATAGGGAGCCAGCAGCCAAATCAGGTAGCCAGCAGTCTTATGCACACAGAACATGTATTGTGAAGGCAGGACACAGTTGGGGCTTTTTTGTCCAGATCCTTCTCTTCTTAATGTTAGAACACCCATCAGCTTCCAGCTTAGGCAACAGCAAGCACCAAAAGAACAGCAGTAAAGCTAAGACTAACACAAAGGGAGGAAGGAAATACTGCAGCGGTATCTATACGTACACACACACAAATACATTTTCAATGAGTGTCTACTTCATTTGCATCTCAAGCTTGCTTTCCGCTGGACCCAGTTTGAAGGAGTCACAGAACAGCAAGTTACATTTGTTTTAAACACCACTGAAATGGAGACAGACTTTGGCTACTGAAGCATTTATTACTAGCATACAAAATGCATTACAAAAAGTGGCTACAAAAAACCCAACAACACACACAACAGCAGGCACTGTGTACAAACAGCATGAATCTTGTCTTTACACTGCATATTAAAAAAGGTATTAATGATAATTTGGTTGGTCACTGGAACAGGCTCCCCAGGAAAGTGGTCAGGGCACCAAGCCTGTCAGAGTTCAGGGAGCATCTGGACAATGCTCTTAGTCATATGGTTTTGTTTTAGGTAGTTCTGCAAGGAGCAGAGAGTTGGACACGATGATCCTTATGAGTCCTTCCAACTTGAGATATTCTATGACTCTGGTCAGGTTACTGTGTTACACAATAGTTAAGTTTATAGAGGTAATGTTAGCACTGTCACAGCATTTAAGTAACTCCAGCTGATTCATTCAGAAACCCCACTTTCCACTTTGGAATTCTGCACTCACAGAACTTTTGTCACAAATTGTGTAGCAGTAGAATTTGAGACTGTCAGACCCATAATAATCAAATGGGTGATCTGCAGCAAGCATGGAATTTAAGTATACCTGCTAGACTGCAGGGCTTTTAAATGCATTTCATAGTATGCAAGGCTTATATTCTGATATAGATTAAGCAACAAATAAAATGCTTTTAGCTATGGTAGGTTTCATTTAGACTAATGGTATTGATACCAGTAATAAACATGGTGAGGTTTCTTAACTTGACAGACAAGCAAGGCATCTTGACAACTGTAAGCTGCCAATATTTAGGCATTCAAGACAGTGAGTTTTCAGGGTGACTTAAATACACAGGACAATACAGCCCATGTGCTAGTGTCCTTTCTCTGTATCATTCCCCTACTCCTATGTTTATGGATTTTTCTCCAAGGCTTTTTTGACAGTTACACTTGCTAAGGCCACTTGTTTGGTCTGTCAGCAGAGTACATGCATGCTATGCAGTTTTAGTAATGTGTTCAGGCTGTTTGTCTTTCTGGCTGGAATTTTTCTCCCCTTCACCTTTGCTCTCAGCATGCTGAATGCCAAGCAGTTGTGGGTAAAAGGGACCTACCAGCCAGTTGAGCGGCGTGTTGTTAACAAGATAATCCATCACATCATCCAGAGACTCCTTCATTTTCTTCAGCTGTCCTTTGCTAGTGGTAAGAAAGCTGTCTGATAATTCTTGGAAGGAGGATGCTGACCGAAAGCTCTGGTAGACATCACCTGCCATTGACCCAACACTGTAAACCTGATCCTGCACATTCTGTGGCAGCCCCTGTAGGCTTGAGACCAGTGTGAGGCAGGTGGTCTGAAGCTGCTGAGTGAGGCTCCGTGCAATAGCTAGAGTTCTTGACTCAATGTGCTGGAAACAAAAAGCATAACAGCATATTAGTATCTTTTTACAACTGCAGCAGTTTTCTGTTGCTCAAGGTACATGAAGAAGCAAAGTAAAGGGGATGTAAGTAAAATAAAGGTATAGCAGATAATAAAACAGGTTAAGTCTGAAGAGTCAGAGACTTGAAAGTACTTGATACTTCTTCAATGCCCAAGTACTTTGTGGAACAGAAACTTCTACCCAGCAAGAGATAAGCAAGCTCTTGTTTCAACTCTGGATAAGAAGTCACAGCAGGTAGGTATATTCTAATCAATGAACCACTGTTTAAAGCTACATATAGACTTAGTGAGTCTGTGCCTAAGACTGCTGTATGGTGAGAAATTGTTATTTCTGGTCTGGCCATATCAGATAAGTGAGTCCTAGCTGAATGGATATCCCAACACAGATTCACATGCTAAACAGGATGAGCATTCTCTTGAAAGGAGAATGAACCTCAGTGTTTGCAGGAAGTAGGGTCATTTAAGAGTTTGGGTGTCCCCTACTTTTCACAGTAGCCACTAGTCAGCTGACCTGAGCTTCAGCATTCAGATTCCACATCTGCACATAAACTTTTGCACTGTTAACATACTGCACACTTTGAGGACCATTAGTTTGCTGTTAACTTGACCGCATACAATCCATTTATTTCTGGTTTACATTTACATCTATTTACCTCAGCACTATGCAGTTCATCATCATTTTGGCCTGTATTTTTCTTCCATTCTACCCAGGATTGATAAAGCTTTTCCTGAGCATCAAGAAGTTTCTGATTGGCACTATTCATGTTCTTTCTGGCATACTCGATCTGAAATACAGCCAAATAAGGAAGTAAAGCAAAGAGTCCAAACAGTTTCTTAGGGCTACATCCTACCTTACTTGCTTTGTAACCTCCTTTTTAAATACAAGTTCAGTATAAAATAATTTGGGGAATATAAGAATGCGTTTCTTCTCTTCAAAGAATTGAAAACTGGAAGCAGTTTTGAGATGTTATGTAGTGTATCCCTCTGCCTCAACTATTCCCCCTTCCCACTAGCATCCTACACAAGGATTTGAAAGTGTATAGAAGGCCGTGACTTTATGCACAGTTTGTCCTGTGCATAAAGGTACACTGTTAGGATAAGACTATTGAAAAATCCAGGAAGGCTCAGAGATGCCCACAGCAAGAAGAGCACGCCCATGAAGAATCCAACATTTTATTAACAAAACAGACTTAAAGGACTGAAGTGTTTCTAAGTTGTGAGACACTTTATTCACTGAATGAAGTCTGTGTCAAACCCAGCACTCCATAACAACCACATTGTTTTAAACATGTCACTTCTATTGCTGCAGTGCTTAAAATTATAAGCAATTGCTGTTTAGTTTACAGGCCAGCCTGATTTAGTACCTCTCCTGAATGGTAGTGAAAAGCTCTGAGTGGAAAATTATTTATATTTATAAAGTGTATTTCGTCTGAGAGCACAGTCCCAGTTTTCTATGCCTCTTTTAGCTGATTTCTGCACTCTAAAACTATGCCAACATTTGCTTTTTATACCTCAAGGGAAAGCTTAAACTTACCAGACTAACAGTGTGATGGAGCTGAGAGATTGTCTCCTGGCTTTTCTGTTTAGCATCTCTTACTTTGTTTAAGGCTTGTTGGTAGGCACGTGTGCGGACCTTTGAAGACAGGGATCCTAGTCTAATGTAGTAACTTGGCTTTTGAACTCCAACTTCAAAACCTTCAACTTTTGCAGCTTCTTTCTCTAGATATGTAGAAAGGAAGCAAATTGACCACTGGAAGAAAATTTAAGAGGTCTGAGGCAATTTTATTTGCTTAGTAATGGCTAAATACTGGAGTTTAGTAGTCCTTAAGCACCAGGGTAGGTGCTTAGATCGATAGACCACCATACGTAGAAATCCTTACTTTCACTCTGCTTCCCTGTGAAGATTCTATTATAGCCAGCAAGGCAAAAGGCAATTTGGGAAGCATGTGCCCCTTCCCCACAATGAGTAAGTTAATAAATGGATGATTGTTTGCTTCTCTCCAACACAAACATTCCAACAAAATCAAACCTTGAATTAGTCTTACCTAGTTCTGCTTCTGTAAGTGGGAGATACTGGTCTACCAGGGTCTCTGATTTAGTGAGAGCACTGTCCACTCCACTGCTCACCATTTGCACCACACGACTTCCCAGGACAGTGTTAATGCTGCCATTTACAACTGACTTGGTCATTTGCACGCTGTCTTGCATTGCTTCTTTAGTCTTGCCCACAACTCCAGTGATTGTGTGAGCAACAGTTTCCTTGGCACCAGTCACAGAGGTTGTTACAGCTTCTTTGGCTCCAACAACTACATCCTTGGCATTGGCAACAACCTGTCATAGGAAGCAGGCTGATTCACTAAAAATATTTTTAGTGAGAGCTACATAATCCAGGAAATATAAATTTGTGGTAAAGCTTGTACAAGTATTGATTCTCTAGGAAAAACTCTTCCCTGAAGACATACATTCAAGACAAAACAAAATATGACTGCCATACAGCCTTCAGCTCAAAACACTTCAGTGAAAGTAATTCAAGTACTGCTTGTTTCACACCGAGCAAGAAAGAGACAAGGACTCAAATTTTAAGAGCTGCCCACCAGTGAAGAGCAGCTACAGATAGATGTGCCAAATTATGGGCAAATTAAAAAAAAAAAAAAGAGGCTTAATGGCCTCTTAAAGGCAAACAGTTCTACAGAAACACCTTTTACTGCTTCATTACTTCTAAACTGTACTTCAGGCATGGCTTATTGAAATCTGTCTCCCTGTATTTTTAGTGACAATAGAGAAGAGGAAAGGTGTATTGTTCTTCTGCTTAACATATGTACATGGAAAGAACTTACCTTGTCAGTGGGTTGATTCAGTATAGGCAGTCTCTCTTCAAT
>VXBL01007370.1:16626-37855 GCA_013400195.1 Aramus guarauna
TGCAAACTTGCTCATGACACCTCCTAGTCCTACATCCAAGTCATTTATGAAAACATTAAAAAGAACTGGCCCTAAAATGGAGCCCTGAGGAACCCCACTAGTGGCTGGCCGCCATATACACAATATGTATGACCATTATTTGTAGTACAGGAACACCTGCGACTGATGCAGCCCAGGGACACACTTTGTCATAATACAATAATTAGATATAGTATCAACCCCTCAGCAGTCCCTGGCAGGCTAAAAATTCAGATTCTGCACATGTTTTTCTTCAAAACCAGGTCTCCTTCTGTATTTCATGAACTCAAAGGGGCTTATCCAAAATTCTGAAAAACTAGGAACTTGTGTCCTGAGAAACTTGTCTTGGTAACAAAGTGGGGGGAAGGAGGAGGAGGTGTTACCTCTTGGATGGACCAAATTCCTCAAATACCTTAAAACAGAGATGGGTGGTCCCACTCAAGACCGAAGAAGAGGAAGGCAGGACAACATCAAGTAAAGCAGTAGTAACAGGTAACACAAAAGCGTGCCACACCAGCCATTGCTAAAACAGGAAGGCAATAATACTATATCCTACCCTTCTCTTCCATAGGGCAAAGGCAGATGTTTAAAATCACATAATGCATCTAATGAAAGAAGTTTCATTCTTTCAATCTCAGTAACACATTAGCACATTCATCCATCCAAGTCCATTTAATTAACATTCTAGAACAGAAGTCAACCTACCTATCCTTAACTTCAGAAAAAAAATGAAAAAGTGTGAAATTATGGATCAGACAATAAACACATCTATCCTTTGGTGCATCTCTTCTAAATTTGTTACAATATCCCCCATGACAAGGAATAGCTCAGGTTTCAGCCTCACAAGCTTTGCAACGTATCTCTGCCAGACATAGCAGCAACAGATAGAATTCAGGTCCTCTGGCTTTTCTAATGACTTAAGTACAGCAAAGAGGAGGGGCTGCACTCCTCTTGCTACAGTGTCGGGGCCCAGGGTGGGCTGGTGGCTCTCTGGCAGCTGGGAGCCATGGGGACTCCCCCTGAGGGCAGCAGAGCTCGGTCTGGGTCCCACCACCCCAGCCAGCAGCAGGGCAGCCAGCCTGGGGGGTGGGCAACTGGGAACAGCGCCAGCTCCAGGCATTG
The DNA here is from genome assembly GCA_013400195.1 of Aramus guarauna. Classification (NCBI taxonomy): domain Eukaryota; kingdom Metazoa; phylum Chordata; class Aves; order Gruiformes; family Aramidae; genus Aramus; species Aramus guarauna. The sequence goes on from VXBL01007370.1 coordinate 17,767, forward strand.
GGAACCTGGTGGGGACTGGGATGGGCTGAGGCCAGGCTGGGACATCAGCTCGGGCCCAGCAGGACTGCGGGGAGCTGGAGACCCTACTGTGGTGTAACCGGGGCAGGGGCTGATGGCCTGGTGAGGCTGACATGGCAGGATGAGGGAGGCCCTGGGGAAGGCTGGGCAGGGCTGGTAAGTCCCGTCAGCCCTGACAGACAGTTCCAGCTGGTTCAGCTATGAACCTCATGAGACCAGGGTATCAGCTGCTCACTAACAAAGTGACGGAAAGGCCAAAGGGGAGAGCAGTGATAATGTCTGTAGGGACCTGAATGGGCTGATACTATTCCTTTAGGGAGGGGTATAGTCTAATATGTCAAGGCAGAGCTGACTGATAGCTAGAGAGCTCATATATTGGCAAGATCTGATACAAAGATCTTCACTTGGCCTCAGAGCCAGTGGATGGAGGGAGTGAAAAATAGGGGAGTGAGAGCTCTCCCAACAGATTAAAGCTACTTCTGTTTAAAAGTGCGCATGCTTTGACATCAAGGTAGCTAATCAGAGTCTTTACTCAGTCTTTAGGATGACTATTCAAAGCAGTGAAGTGGTGACATACTCTTAACCCCATTAGGAGAAACTATCCATGCTCTTGTCCTGCAAAACAGAGAGCACAAAAAGGTGACCCTTTGGACTTGTCAAGAAGGCATGTCCAGTCATAGCCTTAGGAAGCTGGCAGGCTTTAGACTGCCTCTAGCCACAGTCTGAGGCTGTCTGGAGTGAGCTAGAAGCACAAGAAAACTCTGACATGCCTTCTGTGCCTCAAGTTCTTACCAGTAGCACCAGCACTGCAGTAGCAGTCAGGATTTCTGTAGGGACACAAAAGCAAAGTGTTCAAAACTGTGAAAGATCAGTTCAGGGTCCATAACATAAATAACAAAGTCAATTGACTATAATGGTTCCTTTGGCCTTAAAGATTTCTAATAGTCAAAGCACATTTTTCTTTTCCATATTTATAAAAGTTGCTTCACCATGTGAGATGGCAGAGATTGTGTTGAACTGGGAATCAACATACTTGTGTTGGACACTCTGAGACTGTTATCTGTGAAATAACACAACACAACTGTTCAGGCTATCTTCCTGCAGCTCTCTCACTTCTCCCTTTTCTTTCCAATCCCACAGTAATCCATTTCTATGCTTTGTAATCCTGCCTTGCACCATTCTGACTTTGGACATGCAACTAACTCCTTATCCACTTAAGCTGACTGTCTACCTTACTCTTTGGTTTCGGGGTTAAGCCTTTCATGTGTTCCTGTATGAAAAGCTTTCTCCTGGTCTTGGTTAATCACGTCAATAGTTTCCCTGCTATGACTCACTTGTTTTCTTCTCTCTCCAGGAGAGGATATCAGATTTGTGAGGCATGATCCTCCTTTTGTGAGTCCCCACTAATTGCCTTTACAAAGAATAGCATCCTTATTCTGCTCTGCCTCAAAATAAAGCACTCCCACCTTTTGTTTCTGAGCAGCATGATCTGCAGGTTTTCTTTATTACATGCTCCATTTCCTCTGGAATGTACTTATCTTCCAGTGTGCCTTATCTTTTGTTAGCTTTCCAAAGATCATTACCTCTTACCTCTTCAGCTGTAACCGAGTTGACCTGACATCTGATTCAAAAGAGAGGAATTGGGTAAAAGGTAGTTCTCTGAACACTAGAAGAAAGGCAGAGGCAAGCAAAAGTACTATCGGTTACAGGTACTATTGCCCAGGTAGTGAGTAGGAACCACCCCCACAGCAGACGTGACATGTTTAGTTAAGACAGAAGAGGAGGGAAAGGGACCAACTCGTGCTGGCTTGAGAGGGACAGGGAGTCAATTACACATCTACTTACTGTACAGGAAATTTTTATTCATTTGGCTACGTTGTCTATAACCCTGCCAGATCCTCGGAAAGCTAGGCAGCAATGTGTTGTTATGGTAACATGCAGCTCCCTCAGAAAGATTTAACTCCCATCAGCCCACATATAGCCTGTAGTTTTCAGGCTTTGTATAACCAAACACACCATATGAGGCCATGACAGAAGTTATCAATAAAGCAGTTTGTTTTAAAAGACAAGTTACTTCATAATGACATACCAGCAGAAAGAAAAATTAATATACTAGGTATTTGGCAATTTTCTAGTTACCATCAGTTAAACAATACAGCAAGTTTTGTATTGATGTTAACATGATCCAGTAATTGTTTAAGTGTACTGCATTAACACCCAGGAGATGCAGTTATGGGCGAGGATTTTGTTATGGTAGATGCGACACGAACACAGGATAAAAAGACTTGAGCCTTGTTCTAGAAATAAGGAATAGATCTATTATTGCTAGGGGATAAAGGACAGGCAATGACAAGGATTTGAACTCTGGCAATATCATAGTCAGTGCAACTAAGAGCAGAGACATGTAACCATAAGCTACCAACTGAGGTATCTGTGGGAATATATCTGAAGTCATAATTTATAGCTGCCTAAAAGCTGCAATAGATAGCATTCTGCTACCCAGAGGCCAGAGAATTTTGTTCAAGGACTTCTGACAAGGACATGCCTTCTTCACATACAGCACATGTGCTTAGGAGAGGGCATGGAGCAAAGGAATTATGACTAGTACTGCTAAGTCTGTGCTATTGAAAAAAAAAATCCAGCTGTCAGTTTTCAGACTACTTTGCATATTTCTTAAGAAATCATCATGTCAAAAATGTTTCTGTGTATTTATATAAAGATAGGGCTTATTTCTCTTTGAGAAAGTAATGCTGTTCCATCAATGTTAATCAATGCTGTAGCATTTCATAGTTATCAGTGATAATAGTGACATTCAAGAATTCTCAACATGGTGCATACAAAGAGTCCCTTGAAGACAGTCCTTTCAGTATTAGCCTGGTGATTTTCATTTTCAGATAATTTAGTCAGGGGGTTATTTATAACAGTAGACCTAAGCCACAGACTCCTTCCTGGACAATAAAATTGTGAAATATTTACTAAGCTGCATAGAATAATAGTTACCATTTGCATGTGACTGATGCCATAGGAACACTGGGTACAACACATTGAGTGGATTGTGCTGTGATGACATGATCAATCTATTAAGCTACTGCAATAGCTTCACTCATTTCTACTTCACCAAAATGCCTTTTCTTATTCTGTATGCCATGCCCATGAATACCGTCATTGTCTATACATAAGGTGATCTTCTCAGTCAGAATTTATAATATACTCTGAGAACACTCTATCGGTTGTTTTCAAGGCATTCTAATGTGGACGTTATTTTCTACTGTTCACTGTCATTTCAGTAGACATCTGTGAGTTTGGAAAGCATAAGGGTTTGAAGAATAATTTAATGTTGGCAATTGCTCTGCTAGACATGTATTCTGATATTAAAGATTAGTACACTCTGGACAACAGATAAGAAAAATCTGTTTCTCTACAATGGTTTACTCGTCAACTGATGGCCTGACAAAAAACTGCTGTAGTAGTGGAACACAAATAACATTCAACAACCGTCATGTTTGCTCAAGATGTTGCACAAAATCCCTCATGTTGGTGAAGCCTGTATTATCTAAAAGCAACACTGAGAAATTTTAATAAATCAGAACAATATTTTATTAAATGTGGTTGTTGGTTTATCAAATTTCATTTTGGCATGTGTAGCAATTATTCTGGTGGAGAACTAGGATACCTTTGAAGGCAATGGTTTTAAGTGTCAGGGATCAGACTGCTCTTTAAGACAAAAAAAAACATGAGTCAAGGGTGACCCCAGCACAGGCAGTGCCCTCAGTGACAGACCCCATAGGGTCTGTCTGAACAGGGTACCCAAGCAGGGTCAGGTTCAGGAGGGCGATGACAACAGGTCCCATCAACAGTTCTCTAATCATCAGATAAGGGAAAGTAACACATCAGGTTCTGGGTGAAGTCAGGAAATCCAAACAATTCAGAAGCAACAGAAGACAGGAATGGAGAAAGGTTCCCGTACAACACAGCTCAGGTCAGCACGGGGTGATAAGGCCTGGACTTAAATGGCACTCCTGGGCCATGGGCAGAGGGAGTGTGGGTGATGGTCCCCAGTGAGACCCGTTAAGGCAATTAAGGCTTATTAGTGCACTCATGGCCCTGACACAAAGTTGCAATCTGCACCCTTAAGAAGTCCTGTGGATGCAGAGATTCGTATGTTTTCCTCCACACACTTTCAAGATTATAATAATGACTCTAGATCAGCTGATGGGATGACAGTTATCCTAGAAAGAGAAGGCTAGAAGACACATTAATAGATCATTATTTCACTACCCTATCTAAAAGGAAGAGCAATAGCATCCATCATTTCTGACAGAAATCTGTTCAACCTGTTTTTAGATCCTCTGACAATCAAAGTTTCACATCACACACAGGCAATCTGTGTCCTATTATTTATAAGGTTTCCTTAATGTTTATGCTGAGTCTTTCCCAATTCATTTCAAGCACATTGATGGCTCTTCTGTCCTCTACAAAGATACAAAGATAGAGACCAAGTATGCTTCCTCTTTAGGTTTAATAACTTAGTTCATCCAGCCCTTCTTTGGTTATATTTGTTAGCCTGGTGATACTCATCCTCATTAATTATCTCAGCTCTTTCTCAAGCAGAAGCACTGTGCTCAAACTGGAACCCTCCTAGACAACTGGCCTCTGTCCTGCTATTAAAGCAATGTTGACCACATAGAGATAGCCTGCAATCTGTTACAATCCTCAGAATCTTCCCTGAATAACACCTGCCTGACAAATTCTTCATTGTCTAGTGCCTGTGTAGATATTTCAGTATCAGATAAAATCCTGCATTCAACTTCAGTAAATTTCATCCCATCTTTTTATTTAGACCATATCTTCAATATCTCCAATAAGCAAAGTTCACTTTGAAATCTGATCCTTTCCTCCATATTTCAAGTTATTTATAGTGGACTATATTACCTTGTTGCCAGAGGAGGACTGTCAATGTAACACAATACCTCAGACAGAGTAACATTCAGGTGCCCTTCCTAAGTGTGCAGTGAGTTACTGGGGTTTTCCGTAGGACTTGTTACTATTAATCATACAACTCCTGACCTTTGCAACATGACAAGGTTTGACTGAGGTTACTCATTATATACTCTATGTCTTAAAATGAAATAAAACTTTTCTGTTTTTCAGTAGCATTGCAGGTACCTAAATATTCTCTAGAACAAGAGTGCTTAAAAAGGTGCAAAGCTATGTAACACACATACAGTTGTGCAGGATGCAGGAATGAAAGAGGTTGCTGTTATTATTTATGAGAGATATGGAAAGGAGAAGTGACCTATTTGAGGTCATACAGCAGATCACTGACAATACTGAAAAGGGAACTGAGTTCCACCAAAACCCACATTTCTTCACTGAGCAGTAAAACATTGAATAATGTCGACTTGACAAGTAGTACTCAAGCCTTCACTAATAGAAAAACTTATGTAGTTTGAAATCATATCAATCATATCATATCAGCTCTCTTGAAATTGAAAAAAAATAATATGAAGGTCTTTGTTTCTGTGCCTTCTTCTGCCTCCTCAAGTTCAACAAAAGACTGAACACATTCAGGGAGAATCTCTTCCCTGATTTAGCCCTCTCTGCTGTCCTTAGCTGTTTATATTACATGCTACTGGAAGGTTTCACTTTCAGAGAGCATTTGAGATCACTTTTTTTAAAAAAGAAATATTCAACTTGACCACAAAAAGTATAGCCTGTATGACTGCTGCATATTTACTTAGCTTTCTAGATACATCTATGCTATGCAGCACATGGGAATACAGCATAAATAAGCTTCTCACAGGCAATCCTAAAAAAGTTAGATCAATCTCTCTGGCTGTAGCATAAGAGACCCTATCCTTTTGATTTTCTTATTTATCACCATTGTACAGTCTGGGGTTTAAGTTATGATGAAAAGCTTTTTTTATACTTAGATCCAGGTTCCATTATTGCTATGCTGAATCTGACTGTGGATTCCAAAGCAAACAATGAAGCAAGGTTGGGTACTCTGTCCTGACATTGACATAGATGAGATTTGTCCACTTCTGTCATATTCACTTGTAAGCCCCACACACTTGTAAAGGAAAAATGTGAAAGGAAAGATGTATTTATTCTTGGCTAATACCATAGTAAAGAGTATTTTCTTTTCACAGCTTTTTGGTTTCCCTCAATAATGAAGAATACTATTCTATCCTGTTTTCCTTATGACAGAAGAAAATTGCCAAAGGTCTGTAATGCGTAAAGGACTAAATCCTAAATAACACATTAACTGGGCAAAGATGGTAATTTTAAGAAAAGGCTTAAACAAGGTCTTAAGATAAATGTAGCTCCTTTACCAGAGCATTCCCATTTAGAGTTATACTTTTCCCTCTTCTCCCATAGGCTCTCATATAAGACTTTCCCACCACGAAAGCCAAGATACCTCCTGTAATTCTCCTCCTAAACAATTTTATTATTATTATTATTATTTTCTTTTAGAAACCAGCTACTTATTAGCAGCTAAATACTCCTTTTTCATTTGGGTCTGAGAATTTCCTTTATTAAGCTCAAAGAGGTTGCTTACTGGAAGAGTATTTATTCTTATGCTTTACACAGAAATCTAAGAGGTATGCACCACAAAACATTCAAGCTTTCTCTACTTACATTTCCTTTTACTTGACAGAGAAAGAGAAAACAAGGCCAGACAGAGAGCTACTATAAATCGTTTTAGCATTACTGACTTCAGGGTTTCTATGCTGACTTAGCTGCAAAACATCTTTGGAGACAGAAACCAGTCTCAAGTCTCACAGTGTGGGAAACCTTGTTTTGGAACCCAAGAAGGCTTCCACTGTAGCCTTGCTCTTGCTCCTTCACATACATCCTTCCTTGCTACTCTGATGTTTCCAGAAGCTCCCCACCTTTGTGGCTTCTTTCTTAAACAAGGCTAAATGGGTTTCTCATAGAAGCGTGTTACTGTCCCTGGGGAGCACTGGACAGTGTCCTTTTGACAAGATGTTGGCTTTGAATATGAGCTACTGTGTGCAACTGGTGCATGGAAATGTTAACAAACTCTGGGTAAACTCCACTTGGCTGTTTTACCACAATCTATAAAAATGACTCATCTTTTACTGTAATACAGAGTTCACTGACCTGCTAAAGCAAACACTACTATAAAAATAGGCTATTAGGTGCTTGCTGAACCATACTGTGCAGACCAGTCATAAGATGCCAGAAGTATTCCACGTGTATGTACACAAGATGATGCATTCTGGTCAGTGATGCAGGGGAGTACAAATCAGCAGATCAAGGTTTGAAATGCACTGGTAATGCAGAGGGCCTCCCCTTGACCTCATACTGGCTAAACACAAAACTGGTGATCCAGAAGTTTGTATCACTGTGTTAGCATGCCATTCCTCTGAAACTCATCAGCTCCATTGAGGGGCAGAGCATTGAGAGGCAGAGCTTAGGCATCCCATTTCATTAACAGTGTTACATGGCTTCCAGCCTGCAGATCTCCGAGTCAGACTGGGGCATAAGACTGTGGAACTGGAGTCCCTCTGTGTTGACCTACAGTAATTTACTGAACTTGGAGCTAGTTACTTCATTTCTCCATATCTTCTCTAAACATGCTCCTCAGAGATGCCGTGAGGTTCAACTGGTTGTTTGCTTTTGAATGTTTTTCTCATATTCAGAAACAGAGCCCGTCACCCACAGTGCTCAAGAACAGCAGTAAAGCCAACCTAATAAACCAATAATGCTAATGTAACTGGTTTAGATGAATATCCTACCATGCTTTCTAATGTAGTGTTGTCCTTTTTCAAACTGGAAACTTGGGCTGGTAGCTAACAAGACTTTGTGCAAGGGCAAACTTTTCCTCAGCCCCAGCTGGAGTTCCTGGATACTCAATGCTTCTGAAAGGCATGCCCAGTTCAGACATTCAGTATCAGGCTGCCCTAGAAGCTGAGTTCTAGCTCTCAGTGCTTTGGTTTTCCCAACTGTAAAATAAAAATGTTGAGTTCACTTTGTTATTTATAAATAAATACGAGGTGCACTCAGTACCTTTCATTCTCTGGGAAAGTTTTGATCTACAGTCCACATAGATATGTCTGTCCAATAAATTCATAGCAGAGGCTCAGTAATATCAATAAGCCAAAGAAGAAAGTATGAGGTTTAACAAGGCCAAGTGCCAGGTCCTGCACAACAACCCTATGCAATGCTACAGGCTTGGGGAAGAGTGGCTGGAAAGCTGCCCACTGGAAAAGAACCTGGGGGTGCTGGCTGACAGTTGGCTGAACATGAGCCAGCAGTGTGCCCAGGTGGCCAAGAAGGCCAACCGTATCCTGGCTTGTGTCAGAAATAGTGTGGCCAGCNATGTGGCACTTCGGGGCATGATTTAGTAGACACGGTGGTGTTGCGTTGACGGTTGGACTTGATGATCTTAGAGATCTTTTCCAACCTTAAAGATTCTATGATTCTATGATTCTATGAAAAGACTTTATAAACCAGATTCTAGTATCTCATATGGAACAGGAGTGACTGAAAAGAGGAGGAGTAGTAAGGGCACAGCTGGACAACTGACAGCAAACGGGGCTGAACTTTAGGCTTACGAACCACAGACAACTTGTTAATGAGTTCTCTTGGCTGGAGAAACAGGATTCATACAAGAATGACTCATATTTACTATAAACTGATCTGTTTAATCACTGTGAGGCTCATCCATGTTGATTTGCTTTTCTCCCATGGGATTTCCTGGCTATGTGTATTAAGGGTAATAGGTTTGCATAAAGAACAGAGCACACAGATTGCCAAGGGATATAACAGTGCAGCTGGAGTACAAACTTAGGGCTGCCTGAAATACATGTCACAGGGATAATGAACTTCCTGTAATCTGCTTGTTAAAAAAATGTTTTTCTCAAGTCATCTGGTTCATTAAGGGATAGTAAACAACAGCTGTTGTGGCAATGATTTTAAATTCCACTTCGTTATTTTAATCCAGGATTTAATAGTCCCCAAGGCCTAAATTTCTCTTTGATTGAAGTCTCTCCCACAGAATACAACCCAAACATCTGCTGTGCTCTTATGAGGTTGAGAAGGGCTAGTGAATTGCAGAAGAGTCGCTTTAGAGTGGCTGTTTTATCTCTGGGCTTGAATAATGTACTGTTCAACTTCTAAGTACTTCAAAATGCTTGTGAATGATGCTGCCATAGTCATTCTATTCACACACAAGGCTTCTATGTGCACAGACACGCATGGATAATCTTCAGGCAGACTTAACACTACCTGTATATGCTCTGAAATGTTGCTATTCTGGGCATGAGAACTGTATTGATTCTATTGTAAAGGATTTCTATATTGGTGAATGGTGAGTTACAGAGCTTTGCACATAAAATAGATTTTTGACCTCTTGGTCATTCTTGAGTTTACATTTTTGTTTCTCAATATTTCATAAGTGGCCTTATTTCATCCATAGCAAACATCTGATAACTCAGTGCTTAGAAGTTGAATCAATGCCTACTGAAATCAGTGGAAAAGCTCCTACTGATTTAGAGGACTCTGTATCTAACCTAGTACTCATAGCTTTGTCTTTGCTACAGGAAGGGGAAAAGTTTTCTTAATCTGAGCAAGAAAGTATTCTTTATCTGAACCAACCAGATCAAAATGAATCCTAATGAAGGAAAAGTGTAGGAAGCCTGGTACTTAATCTGTTAGCTTGTGTGAAAACTGTACCTTCACTAATTGTACATTCAGTGAGCTAATTTAAAAATACTTCCCCCCCTCCACCCCCCCAAAAGAGAGAAAAGGCTGAGAGGCTTTAGCCAGCATCTTCTCTTCCAGATCCACCTTTGGAAGTGGAAGAGGTTATTTTCCCAAGCTGCTTGCCTTCCTTTTGCTGTATGAAGTTACTTTTTCCTTAGATTTATTGGCAAAGGATTTCCCAGGAGTGTTTCTTAACTTACTTCTGGCAAGATCAGCTAAGCTTGCTTAGACAGGTTCAAGGCAGACAACAAGCAACTTGCATTAGGCTGTGGGAGGATGTTTCTCAATGTTCTATCTCCTGAAGTTCAGGGAAAGCCAGTAAAACAGACAGACACTGAAGGTTGTTCCTTGCCAACACCTGTTTCCACTTAAAACAACAGGAGTACAGACATCAGCAAGTCCATAATAGTCCAAGCCTGTAACAGCAATTGAAATGGAGCCCAGAACGAGAAGAAAATGCACTTGCAACAAAATAAAATATTGTATCTCCATAAGCTTAGCTGAATTTCTGAAAGTGGAAGAAGTTCAGCTCTTATGCTATATTTTAAGTGGATTCTAAAGGTTTAAAGAAACTGGTCTTCTTTCCAACATGCCTTGCTATTATTCCATCATCTAGGCAGTCTATACCACTAAGGCAGGATTCTATTGGTCATGAACCTTCACAGTTTTTTTGATAACTCAGTGATGACCCATCTTAATGTATCCACTTGTATCAAGTTCACACACAATTAATGGATCAACTATATTAATCCCCCAGTTTTTATTGTTGTTATGGAGGGGAGTAACCACGTTTGTTTCAGGATATTACAACCCAGTATTCTGAAATTTATACAAAATTCACTGAAGAGATGCTGAAAGGCATTTTAGTTGATGAAACCACCAAGTTCATCTTTCTCTGATGCCCCTGCAAACAGATTAAATGCAAAGACAAAATGATACAAAGAAATAGAGAAGAAATTGCTACCTGAACCTGTTCCCAGCTGTCTACTTTCTGTGCCACATCAGATATCAATGTACTCTCAGATCTGCCAAATGATCCAACTGTGTAACACTCCCCAACCCATGTCCATCAAAATAAACTTGGCTATTTCAGATAGCTTAAATAACATCATTAACTCATCTCACATTGCCTCACATGGGTTAATGAATGAATAATTCACACAAGTAGCTCAACTGCTAGATCTGAAACTTGGATAACCCTCAGTAAGGGATAACAATCTGTTTCACCAGCATTGGTGAAATGAAAAGAAGTTGTGTCTCCCCTGTACAACACTGTAATCATGCAGTAAGACCATCATAGAACAAAACTTGGTAGAATGCCATTCTCACCAAAGTAAAATTCCATATGTGCGTAGTCTTTCCTAGGATTCCACTTTGAAGTGGTTTGAAAGAGGGCTTGCCATAGTACCCTGACATTCTATTTGTAAAGCCCTGTTCTGTAACCAAATGAAAAATAGATGTTAAGCCTATGAAAAACTCTACAGTAAAAAAGTGAAACTGTGCTCATGAAAGGTTTCAGGTCAAAGGTAAAACCAACTTAAGTTACGTGTACAGAATAACAACAAAGCTCATTTGTTGGACCTGCATATTCCAGTCATACGATGGAACACGTAAGGAACAGAGCAGTTTGACTACAAAAGGGAAAGACGTAATGGAACGGTCAAGGCTATCAGTCTCTTTTGGGGAGCACATCAATGCCAGCTGAAGCTGCAATGGAATTTTATTTGCAGATATTCTTCAGATATACTCCTGGAAGGATATCCATCATGTGTACCTGTTACAGACTGGTGTAGTTCCCCTCTTTGGTCAGCAGTTTTCTATAAGCAGAGTTAATTCTGTTTTTTAAGCTCCTAATTTCCTGGGTCTGGACAGTCACTGTGCATTGTTCTGACTGTGCTGGGCATGTTCACAGACACAATTTTTTTCCAGAATACCTAGCCGTATGACTACTTCAAACAGCAAAACAAATGCCAAACTTTTACACGTGTGTATACTAATATATACAAAATTAGCAAGAACTCTGTTTAATCTTTTATCTTGTAATGCAAGATAGCAGAAGAGTATTATCAATTTTTTAATTGATGAAATTGCTGATAATATCACATAAGAACAAACATTCAGAATCCTCTGCGAGTAACTTTGCACCCAAATCCCAGCAAGCAGGCAGTGAGCCCCAAGTGCACACAGATGCATTTGAATATCCATGTCCTGCCTACCCCAGCAAGGGGAGAATCTCAGAGGGTTTACTTTCAGAAGACCTGTTTTCTGAACATCTGCAAAACACCATTTGGGAGGCATCTCCCCTCAGGATCTTAAACAGGTAGAACCTACCTTTAACCATTACCTATAAGAATATCACTAGTCTTTCTTCCTGATCCTTAACAAAAGTCCGGACTTCCCCAGCTTTTTTACTTTTGTGACAATCAGGTTTTATTGCAGGTATGCTTTTAGCTCAGTCAATATTCCTGTTCAAGCTAAACTGACATTAAAAAAAAAAAAAAAAAGATTGCATATAATGTAAAGTTAAAACCCATTCCTTTACTACTGCTTACACTTAAAAACTCTGGGTTTTTTCCTTGAATTTCCCCAGAACTATTCAGCTAATTCTGCAGTCGTCTTCTCCTGAGGAACCACTTTTTCTCTATGTGAAGCAATAGTGAGTCAGTGAGTCAGCAGACAAGCTTCCTGAGTGAAGTCAGCAGAACCTATTTCCCCCTCCTATTCTGTAATATGGTAGGATGTGTCAGACAAACATTGCTATATATACTTACCAAGACTGCCTCATACGTTATCATTCACCTTTCCCCTAGTTTCTCTTTTTTTTTTTTTTTTTTTCTGTTTGCACTTTTCTAGCCTTTTGTATCAAAACCAACACCCTTGATTTAAAAAAATCAGGAAAGGAAACAGATTCACAAATTAGGGTATCTTCTCTCTCATCCTTTTGTACTTGATCAGCTCTATGATCATTAACTACATTTACACAAATATTAAAGGCAAAACTAGTCAGGTAGCAGAAATACAATAATTTAGTACAGTAAATAATTAACATCAGTATCTCATTTTTTGCTAAATCGCTTCAGCGGGGCCTACTTATAAAGCTTTCTTTCAGACAAATCTGGAAGATTATGGAACTTCTGGCAGAAAACAAATATCATGGGTTCCTTTACAGGCATGTAATGTTTCTCAGAACAGCTGCAACTAAGAAAAGCAAAGCAAAAAGCCCAGGTCTGTGCTATTGTTTCATAAGAACTTTTAAATTTTGGAACAACTAACAGTGCCATTTATAAATGTCATTCCAAAGAAAAAAAAATAAGTTTTCAAAACCACAAGGGTCTTCCCAAAACATAATATACGCTATTTAGAGCACCAAACATCCTCATGGAAATTGTGCTAATAACACTTAGTAATAACTATAATCAGAACGATTTTGCATTGATAAAAATAAGTGCCTAATTAGGAGTGGAAGAACATTTTTTCTTAAACATCGACTCCACTCCTGACAGTCCTAATTCTCAGACTTGGAAAATACATTAAAAACTAGTTCCTGGTAAAATTCTTAACTCACTCAACTTTGGATTATACTTCAAGTGATCTGTCTAACATCCCTCAAGGAGCAGGCAGAGATTCCAACAGGTATTGCATGAATCTCTCAGAATTTGGAGGCCACTGTTCTATGGCAGTTGTTCGGAGGAAAAGGTTTGTATTTTCTTAGGTTATTGGCAGATAATGGTTCATTAGATACGAATCAAAACGTGAAAATGAAGTATTGTGCTGGAAAATGGCTTGTATTCATAAGTTGAGACACCATTTTAAACCATGAAAATACATATAATTTAATACTTTTGATGCAAAGACCTGTTACCCCAGGGGAAACAGTCTCGTATTTGCTTTTGCAGAATGACTTAATTTTCATGCTTACTTTCACATCCCTCTTTCAAAAGACAACCCTTATGAACTTACTTAAGTTGCTTGAGTCTGTTGGCTTCCAGGCAAACTCTAGTGCAGCCTATATTTAAAAAAAAAAAAAAAAAAAAAAAAAAAAGTAGATGTGACCTCTGGACTTTTACAGTGAATATGTATACAATTCATAAGGCTGCTAATCTTCTTCCTTCTTAGCAGCTATGGCTTTAGCACCTTTTCAGCATTTTCCTTCCGATACTCTTAACCCTGTACTGATCTTCCTAGCTTTTTCCACAAAGCTTCCATCAAAGTACAGGAATAACTTAAAATGAATAAATTTCCTTTCTTGCTCTTTGATGTGGATTATTGTGTGGGAATCTATTTCAATTCCTTCATAGCAGCTTCTAAGTTTTAGCTCCACCCATATGGTGCTAAAATGCTTTGCCAGTCCACATATTGCTTATCAGTATCAGTGAAGCATGGAAGATTTTGTAGCTGTATCACTGCTAGACAACATGCAAAGCTCCACAGTGAAAAGAACCATTCATAAAATAATTATACAAAAATCTTGAAATTTTTTACAAAACTAATGTTTCATTTTATATAAGAAGAAAGGTACAGTATCATGAATGGTAATAAATTTTCAGATTATATCCCCTATTTCTTAGAATGATAGGTATCTCACTCAATATGCTCATACATATCCTCTACATGCTTACAAGCTCTTATGTTAATTATATTATTTCTTTGAATTTTTTGTGTAAAAGTTACTTTTGCAAAGCTGTATGATTTTTAAGAATAATTTCAGTTATTTATTTAGGAAAACTAATTTCCTATTTCTCTTTACTGACATCTTAGACATGTATAGTAGCAAACTACTCTTCTGGTACTTTCTAGATATCATTTTGATATCATCTTGCAACTCCTACATGATTTTCTAACAACATTATCAATAATATATTTTGATCCTGTGGACTTACTGATGTTTTCTCTCCTTTTCCAGCAACTATGGAAGTTAAAAGAAATTATTACTTTTTTTGGTTCATTACAGTTCCCACTTTTACTAATAAAAAGTTTACTGCAGATATCAATTAGAATAAGTCTTTTGAGGAAAAAAATGACTGCAGACAAGGTAGTGAAAATATGCCTAGCCTTCTTTGTAATATTTGTATGTTGATTACTAAATGAAAACTTATTGTGAATACCTCATTTGTTTCATCCTACATTAGTAAGTTGTATGGCACATTATCTGCACTTGAGAAGAGTACTGCACATTCTAGTCATGCCTATTCTGCAAGATATACATAAATAACAATAAGAAATATAATAGGCAATATGATTTTTGTGACAATACTAATTACTGTGGGTACCTAATGACTTGCTTCCTTCCACCTTGCATTCCACTTCATAGACTCACAGAAGCACTGAGGCTGGAAGACACCTTAGGAGGTCTCTAGTCCCACTCCATGCTCAGAGCAGGGTTAGCTACAACAGGTTGCCAAGGACTGTATCCAACTGAGTACTGAATATTTCCAAGGGTGGACAGTCCACAACTCTTCTGGGCAACCTGGTCCAATGTTTGACCACAAGCACAATAAAAAGAGGTTTTTACTATGTTTAAGTGGAATTTCCTGTATTTCAGATTGTGTTCATTCTCTCACATTATGTACTCACAACCCTCATCAGGTGTTTATGTTTATATTTAGCCTTCTCTTCTCAAGGCTAAATAGCCCCAGCTCTGTCAGCCTCCCCTTGTGTGACAGATGCTCCAAGACCTTTATCATCTTTTTGTCTCTTTGCTGGACTCACTCCAGGATGTCCATGGCTCTCTTGTATCAGGGAGCATGGTACAAGCCAGACTTGGACACAAAACTCAGCTGTGTTGCACCAGCACTGAGTATAGGGGAAGGATTATCTCCTCTTTCCTTAGTGAACTAGGGGTTTAGCTGTCTTTATTCAAGATCTGGTCTAATCGATGCAAGTGTGCAACCTTGGATGAGACTATTGTATTTTCTTAGGTTATTTGGAGAAAGAACTGTGAGAAGCATCATCCGGGGCTGGCACCCATTCACCACTTGTCTATTGGCTCAGGAACTAGATTAACTAGATTTAAATTCAGTCTCTTGCTTTTGATCCTGACCTAATCAAGGTATGAGATATGTGCTGGATTTGTACCTGATTGATCCTGATCCTGCTTTGCAAAGTAAAATTCATAGAATCATAAAACCATTTAGGTTGGAAAAGACCCTTAAGATCATTGAGTCCAACCTGCCAAGTCCAACCACTAAACCATGTCCCTAAGCACCACATCTACACATATTTTAAATACCTCCCGGGATGGTGACTCAACCACTTCCCTGGGCAGCCTGTTCCAATGGTTGACAAACCTTTCAGTGAAAAAAAAATTTCCTAATATCCAATCCAAACCTCCCCTGACACAGCTTGAGGCCATTTCCTCTCATCCTATCACTTGTTACCTGGGAGAAGAGACCAACACCCATGGGGCTACAACCTGCTTTCAGGTAGTTTTAGAGAGTGAGAAGGTTCCCCTGAGCCTCATTTTTCTCCAGGCTAAACAACCTTGGTTCCCTCAACCGTTCCTCATAAGACTTGTGCTCTAGACCCTTCATCAGCTTCATTGCTCTTCCTTGGACATGCTCCAGCAGCTCAATGTCTGTCTTGTAGTGAAGGCCCAAAACTGAACCCAGTGTGTGAGGTGTGGCCTCACCAGTGCTGAGCAGAGAGGGACAATCACTTCTGTAGTCCTGCTGGCCACACTGTTTCTGACACAAGCCAGGATACTGTTGGCCTTCTTGGCCACCTGGGCACACTGCTAGCTCATATTCAGGCAGTTGTTATGTTTATGTTAATTTAAGCTACTGTATTCAGAAATTATTGGGTAGCCCATCCAAGACTAATGAAACAAACTAAAACCAAAGAGTCAATTTTGCTTCAAAATTCTAGAAAGAATGCTGTTGCAGACAGCAGTGCTTAACAATTCCTTTGCAGACTGAATAAACGATACAGAATCCACATGGTTGCAGTGGTATCCTTTACAGTTTTCTAAGAACAGGTATATATTCCTATCTTTCTTTAGTTGTAATTCTAAGGGAATTTTTGAAAATGCTTTCATAGATCTGTCCTGGTGTTCTGCTGTGACGCAGCCAGTATTATCAGTAATTCTAACACATTATCCTCTGGTTAAAGCCTACAGAAGATACACAGCATAAAACCTGTCACTATCACGCGTCTGATCAAAGTTTCAAATGAAAGTTACAGTCCTGTTGTGCAATTCCATATACATCAGCATAAAAACTGTACAAGAGTGAAACAATGGTTCAAGAAGAAATTACTCAGAAGTAACCATACCATGTTGCGTAAGACATATATGAAACCTCTAACTATACTAGTATGACAAAAGTGCTGCCCAGTTCAGCACACATATAATTGTTGAAAGGAAAAGTTAATTCCTGTTATATTAATATTGATACGGAAGTGCTGACCAGTAAGATTAGCTAACCATACTAATTCTAAAACACATCCGTCCTTCTCTGGGTACCTATTTACTTGCTCTCTTCTAAGAATCCTTGTTACTCTTGCAAAATACTAAGGGATAGCCAACTGTAGTCACATGACTACTGTGATTGCCTGTTCTTGAAGTGCAAGCAACATCAACCTAAATCACAAGAAATTCCTCCTGACTTTTCAAGACTTCTCAAATGGACTAGATTTCACTGTGCCAAGGGGCAGGAAGAGACTTTTCCAGAGGGTAAGAACCTTCAATGGACTAAGATAACTAACCAGGACAGTTTCACTTCAGGAGAAAATATTCTCTGAATCAGACTTCGAAACAGTGACAACCAGTGGAGGTGGTAATTATCATCTCAGTGAAAATAGTATTAGGCACTACTACAGCAAATTACGGTTTACAATTTCTGACCCTCAAATACCACAGAATAATGAGTTATTTGACAGAAATAGTGCTTTTTTCCTGAAGTACAGTTTTCTCCTCAGTAAAACCAGTTGGAAGATTTGCTTCTGCCTTGCAGGTGTCATCTAGCCAATTCAAGAATATTTTATGGCTTACAGTTTACAGGCTTTTTTAACAAAAGACATGAATTAAAGATATTAAAAGAATGCTGACTTCTAGGGTCCTGCACCTAGGGAGGAATGCACCAGTACAGGTTAGGGGTTGACCTGCTGAGAAGCAGCTCTGCAGAGAAGGACCTGGGAGTCCTGGTGGACAAGCTCTCCATGAGCCAGCAGTGTGCCCTTGTGGCCAAGAAGGCCAATGGTATCCTGGGGTGCATAAAGAAGAGCGTGGCCAGCAGGTCGAAGGAGGTTATCCTCCCCCTCTACTCTGCCCTCGTGAGGCCACATCTGAAATATTGTGTCCAGTTCTGGGCTCCCCAGTTCAAGAAAGACAGGGAACTCTTGGAGAGAGTCCAGTGGAGGGCTACAAGGATGATTAGGGGACTGGAGCATCTCTTGCATGAGGAAAGGCTGAGAGAGCTGGTCTGTTTAACCTGGAGAAGAGAAGACTAGGAGGAGATCTTATCAATGCTTATATATCTAAAGGGTGGATGTCTAGAGGATGACGCCAGACTCTTTTCAATGGTGCCCAGCAACAGGACAAGTACAATGGGCACAAACTGGAACACAGGAAGTTCCCTCTGAAAATGAGGGAAAACTTCTTTAATGTGAGGGTGACTGAGCACTGGACCAGGCTGCCCAGAGAGGTTGTGGAGTCTGCTTCTCAGGAGATATTAAAAATCTGCCTGGATGCGATCCTGTGCAACCTGCTCTAGGTGATCCTGCCTTAGCAGAGGGGTTGAACTAGGTGATTTCCAGAGGTCTCTTCCAATACCTACCGTTATGTGATTCTCTGATTCTACATTTGTATGTTACATATGGAAAGAAGTATGTGTCACAGCAGAAAATGGAAGTTTAGACAATTTTTAAATACCTTCTCATAAATGCCACACACATCACCAAAAAAACTGCAGAATCTTTAAGAAAGGTTACATGTAGTATGAAGGATAGTGGGAGGGAACAGCCAAGAATTCTTCACATTATCTCCACGGAACATGAACAAAATAGAAACTTAAACAGCAGCTTTGTCTGTGTATAATAACCACACACATATTTACAGAGTTTTGGAACAAGTAGCTATAATTTGAACTATTTTCCCTTTTTCTACAAAAATCACACTATTGCTCACACATTTAGAACCTGTTGTGCTTCCTCTCACCACCACATGGAAGGATAAATCCTCTAAACTTCAAATCGTCCCCTTCCTCCCCTGCTTCAGTACAGTTGCATATTCTGTGGATTACAAATAAAACTAGGACATTCGCATTTCAAATGATAGCCTGCTATTGTAACTGTATCTGTGTGGAATAACACTCTGCCTACACAAAACCAATACAACGTCAATGGGACACAACATATTTACATTCACTTAAAGTGTCAAGACATCCCAGATAATCAATTTTAGCTTGTTTTCACAATTAAAAAATCTACATCAGAATGGTAGGTAGATGGGTATTAAGGTCCATGCAATAAGCACGTTTATCTCAACAGATATTTTAGTGCAGCAACCCAGACACAAGAGGAAGACATAAGGTCCAATCCAGTAAAGTGCTTCAATGTTCATTTAACTTAAATAATATAGATAAACACATTGATTTGGGGGATTTCACTACTGTATAAACATGTCTAAATCCTCTCTGCCTCTGTGTTATACTCCTCTTAGAAAACATGATGGTCATAATGATTCAATAAGGATTAGCACAATGTGTTAAAACATAACGAGACATATTTCATGTTCTGTAGAAAATATAGCTTGACCACATCCATAATTAGAGAAGCCTTCACTCTTACAATTTTATTGATGAACTTGTGAAAACATTTTCAGCTTTTTAGGAAAAAGAGAAACTGACTTCAGTGTCTGAAGTTTCCTGAGAGCAGTTTATATAAAAAAGGCCACATTCTATCAGGGAAAACTGAAAGCACATCAAAACCAAATAGAAGCAAGAATAACTTGATGGAAAGAAATGAAATCAACTTTTCCATTTACAGTATTTTTAGCTCCACCTAATGGTAAGAAAGGAAAGGATTTTCCTGTCTGCCTCCTATTTGCTATACAATCACTATTTGAAGACATAACTGAATAGGGTGCATCAAAGCAATACACATCATTATATCAAAATAACATTAAGAGTAGGATTTACAGCAAAAATAACAAAGAAACACCAACAACTTTACATCATACAATCAACAAGTAATGGACATTCACTATCCTTGGAGCCAGTGTCAACATTTGACATGGCATTTTCCAAAGAGAAGGGTGTGCTGACTGGTACTGCGTTTGTACGTTAAATAATAGGAAATATCCTTAATGGTGTCCTGCATCTGGCTAGGACAGAGTTAATTT
>VXBL01007371.1:0-22466 GCA_013400195.1 Aramus guarauna
GGGATGGGATGGGATGGGACGGATGGGGACAGTTCCAGGGAACTTTAGATGATCACTGTAATTTGGTTTGTGGGAAGACTGTGGAGGAAATCCTCCAGGAAGACATGCCCAGCACATGAACGTGACTGGGAACAGCCAGCTTATATTTACCAATGGCAAATCATACCTGGCCAACCTGAGTGCTTCCTGTGTGAGTGCTAGCCTGTTAGGGCTAGACATAAGAGAAAAAAAAAATCACATCTAGAATTCCCACTAAGCACTGGAACAGGTTTCTCATTGAGGTTGTGGGGTTTCTATCTGGACAAGGACCTGAGCAACCTGAGGTAATGAAGTCAGCCCTGCTTTGAGAGGAGTTGAGACTAGATGACCACCAGAAGTCTCTTCCAGCATAAACAGTTCTAGTACTTTGTATTGATTTTATCACTTCTCTTTTTTCCTCTGAAGTTAAGATTAAACTGACTTTTGTCTCTGATGGGTGAAGACGATCAAGCTAGATGTAAGTATAACAAAATGATGGTTTAGTAACAACTGATCTCTCATAATTTTCTGACATTTATGCTCTTTTGTACTCAATGCCAGCAGCAGTGCCCTGTCTCTTTGTGTCAATTGTTATTAGTCATCATCTGGGTTCCCAGCTGTTCTGGGAATAAAATGGGTAGGTTGCACGAATGACAAATATTTGTAAATTGTATCACCATGGTTATTAGATGGCGTTTCATGTCTTTAACACTCACTATTATTATTGGTTTTGCTGTTTTTCATATCCATCTCATACTTCTTTTAATTAATTTCCAGCATGAGAGTGTCATGCATAACTTGAATGGCAAGAAAAAGGTTTTTTGGGGGGTATGTTTAAAGCCTAAGTCTGTTATATAATAGGCCTAGGCAAAACAATAATTAGTGTCACTCAATTAAACAGATGAGCCAAAGCACTCCTTTATCTGTATAAGGTCAGATATCTTGAAGCAGATCTCTCCCTTGGGAGGGGCACTGGGAGGTCAGCCCATGCTGTGCCATGAAGAGATTCATCACTTACACTGTAAGTAAAACCAATTGATTACTTCCTGCATCTTCGGTGCATTTTGTCACAGCACAAAGGGGGCCCGTGAGCTGCTGGGTTTCACACCTACTTGTTAAAGTCTTGAGGCTTAACTGGGTTTACAGTGTTTTCCACCACTTCCATTTCTTTGAGCTGGCCTCCACATTCTTGCTGCAGTCAGTTTCTAGGAGACAACACAAAGTTATGTGTTTGTCCATCCCCTCAGGTATCATGCTTGAGCCTATACCTTTCTGTGTGCAAAGCCTGGAGCTGGTCTGCCTGCTAGATAGCTCTTCCTTTTGTGATAGCTGCTGTTACCTCGCTGTAAATACAACAAACTTGGCCAGCATGATCATTGCTTTATAAACTGTTTCTCATGGCCCTCAGTGTGTTGTATGTGTCCTTTATGGTACTAAGCATGCAGAGGGAGCTACAAAATAATGTATCTGATTATTTGTTCTGGAGAGTAATTTCTACTGAATGAGAGAGCAGCAGCGACTAATACGTCCTGCCAGCTCTTGGCAGGCTGACCAGCTCGGCAAGCGGACCAACCTGCCAAATCCCTTTGTTTGTCACCATCCACTGAGCAGAAATGTCTTTCAAAACCTCTTTTTGAGCACTTTATAAACCCATCTTTTCTGATTTTCCCTTTAAATTTTTTTCCCTTAACATCTTTCTTTATTTGCCAAGAGCAAAACTACTTTTTCCCAGCTGTACCTCTAGCAAAAGGCAAGTTAGAATGCACAATTTTGGGGTGGGGTGTTGACATTAAGGAATGAAACACCTATTCTCCACTGAGCCTTCAGGTGTACTTTTATTTTGCTAATAATTTCAGAGTGTGTACATATATGTGAATTTTACTAACGTTAAACATTAGCATGAAAGTACTTTATGATATATGTCACTTTTCACTTGCGTCTCTAAAATCTGGTAATTCAAGTTTTGATATAAACATTCTGTTTATGATTCTGTATATTGTATTTGTTATGAAGCTTATTAGCTTGCAAATCCAACAGCTAGCTCATCTAAGGTTTTATCAACAGTTCACTCAAGTGATTCGCATCAGTTCAAATGTCTAACTTCTTTTTTTAAATAAAGTTAGGCTTCCTGAATCATTATCTTTATCATATTCTTTTAAGCATTCCTACACTCTGCCATGCTTAAAGAATGACTCTACGCTACATGAACATGACTGACAATTGTTTCAGTGTAAACAACGTTTAAAAAACATTAATACCTTAAAAAAGGAACACTCCTTTTAAAAAGTTATCCTAGTACAGCCATTTCTAAGTCACATGTATATTTCTAACTTATTATCCTAGTTAAAACATCTGAAAATGCCTTTATTCTTTTCATAAAAAGTCTTGTAAGGATTTCCCAGAAATATTAAGCTTTGTACCTCTGTTTTTAGGTAGTAGCATATATTAATTTACAGATGTTAAACACATCACAGAGGCATGAGCACTCAAAATGTTAAAGCAGGCCATTGGCCATGCACTGAAGTAGATGTCCTTGTATGCCCTTTTCCGATCCTAGTTCAACAGATAGATCTATGTCTCGCTACTCACATATATGCAAAGATAAATGATTTTTATTTTTTTTTATTGCAGTCTTAGGGAAAACTCAAGAAGCAGAGGCAAAGGATACCACTGACGTATCCTAATGGAAGCACAGCCTTCAGCACTCACTAATAATTGTCAACACCTCTTCAAGAAGCATATTGGACTCTGGGAGCTCTGAGCAGTGGATTTTCCTGAGATGATGGACCTCTTGAATCACCCTGACACACTATGTGTCCTCCACGGCATAATAATGAATGCAATAGCAGAAAAAGATATTGAAATAAATACTCAAGAAAAGGTGGTTCACTAGAAAGAGGTCGTAAAAGGACTTTCAGTGGTGTATAAAGACACAGTCTGGAAAAAAGTAACTTACTATCCTGTGTATTTGGCAGCCTGGCACATATGCCCCTAAGTGACAGGTTTGGTTGGTTCCTGTAGAAATGATCTCTGATTATTATTGTTTTTATAATACTTCTTCCAGTGGTTAGTTGAAAGTGCTGTCCACAGGCTATCCATTCTCCTAAGATTTCAAATTCATTATGGTCATTTTTCAGAACAAGGAAATCCATTTTCTATTACCCAGAAGATGTTAGCTTCACGTGTTTCTGAAAGAGCACAATTGTGGTGGTTGCTGCTGGTGAGTGAGTAATTGACCAGAGAAACTCTGTGTATCCACTTCGGCATGATAAAAAGCTAGTGCTGTTCAAAGGAAACATTATAGGCTTTTTCTTTGTACAAAGAACTCTTTCTTTGTCCAGGTAGTAAGTGCAAATAATTTCATGCCATTTAGTTGAATAAAAAGATAGATGACAGAAAATAGGAGAATACTATAGCAAAAAGAATAATAATAATAAAAAAAATAAAAAATTGCTATGTAAAACTTGAAAATAATTTTTATATGGACGGAGTCCTTAAGATAAGAGGTAACAGTCTGCTTAGCTGCTCTAAAAGGAAATTGATCTTGCGATTAATACCACATCCTTACAAATTAAAAGTAAACAACTTTTTTTACATCCTACTGAGACCTCCCTGCTATGAGCTGTTATGGCTTGAACTCTTCCCGTTGCCATGTGGTGGGCCATGCAGCAAAGCAGGGCTGGCGCAGCCCTGCTAATGAGCTGAAGGGGAGTGGGTGTGGGGGAGAAAAAAAACCAGCTGAGATTCTGTGAATCACCGCATGTGGTTCCTCAACACCGGTGTCTGGAGCTCGGCTGCATATGCTTCATCTCTGGCACTCTTGTCTTTCCACTTCCACTCTCTCCAGCCTGGTAGAGGTGGTGGTAGATAAAGGTCACATTTCAGATTGACATATGTCCTCTAAAGTGGTTATTTCAAATTAATCTTGTTATGCTTATTTTTTGACAGTATAAAGAGAGGAAGGAGCACAGGTCCCCATGACGTGAAAAGCATTTCTAGATACCACAAGTAGGGCAGACACAATTTGCTAAACAGTATCAAATCCCGTAGGCTCAACCTCTTCATACAGTGAATTATTTTTTTTTTTCTTTTTATGTTTTGCAATTCATGACTCAGTTTCCTAAGTTGGGAGTACTGTTCTTTTCCTTTACTTAGTAACTGAGCATAACAAAACACAAATGAGCTACTCTATTGCAACATAAATTCAGTTTGCCTAATTTGTAGCAGAACATAGTGCTGCAATTTAATATTGAATAAACGCTGAAGTCCAAAGACATCACAATCAATTAGTAGACAATAATATATTTTTCCAAGGTTGTGAATCTCAATGGTTACATAGAATGAAGCACAGAGGGAATTTAAATACCATTGAGGAGTATTTTGATAACTCCTTCAACATGAAGGACAGTACAACAGGAAATAAAACTGCAAATGAAGTTCCCAAGTGTAAGACAGAAGAGAAGAACAACAAAAACCCAAAGTGCCACTGAATGTAAAGTTGAAAGCCTGATTTCAGTCATCTGATAGACAGGAGAGCTCAAAAAAATCTATAATTTAATAAAAGCTAGTTAGCATAGGTACATCACTGGAAGCCCAAGCTTCAGAAATTCGCTTGAGTATTTTTGCATATACTACAAAAGAAATCAGTATGGGTGAAAATCATAATGTATCTGTATTTCAGGAAGCATTATAAACCATACTGCAGAATGGAATATCCTGCAGAATCCAAGGAAAGGTGCCCAAGGCAGCTATTGTCCGAGTGCAACAAGCCCTGGCTCAGGTACAGGTGTCCCCGTGGCACGGGGCACAGGCACATGTCTCTGCCGAGCGGTCTGTGTGTACGTGTCCAGCAGGACATGAAGGGAGGATTTATGTACTGCAGCATGCCCTACCATGAGAAAGAATGCAGATTGCCTTGATAGGATGGCCTAGATCATCTTCCTATCAATGGAGACAATCACATCCCTCCTGCCCACATCTAGCAGTGGGGCATTTCATCAGTCTTCATTAACATACCATGGGGTAGATTTAGTCTGCTGAGACACCTACCTTAAAGCTTTGTTTTTGCACTCTTCCTTCAGCTGAATGATGTTTCCTTAAACAGTCAGTGAACTGTGCTTAAGTATTTTGAAGGCCTCCAGGGGGAACATTTGTTCTCCTGGATCTGGGTTCTGGGTCAGAGCTAGGACGAGATGAAGCTTCCATTCATGGGCTGTATTTGCAACACTTACTGACTTGCTTGAGTAACTTAGTTCCTCTTTGCCTCTCTTATCCTATGCAGAATAGGAGAAAATATGACTTGGATCCCTTTTGGGAGCTTTTTTATCCCTTTATATGACAATGACTATATTATTACTAAGCTTTTTCAGTTTTGAAAGGCCCCTATGATAATTAAGGACTGTTGGTGCTATATCATGGGTCATGTGCAAAAGCCAAGCTCTTATAGACTTGGATAAAGGAGAAATATTTTGTCCTTTTTGCTGTTAGGATTTGTCTCACTGTCTCATTCTTTGAACAGATTCAAAGAAGTTGTCTTTGCCAAAACTTTAGCAACATTAAATACTTACTAGAAATCCGCCTTGTGTTTTAACACTTCGCATAATACATACCATTCCATGCTCATTTAATCAAGGTCATGCCTATGCAGATAGCAAAAACTGTCTCTGATAACAGATTTTCTGTCTGAGGTACTTTTGTCATTCAAATGCATGTTAGACATAAGAACAATTCTCTTTTTTCACTTCTAGTTTTCTTCATAATGTGTTTGATTTGAAAAACATCTGGAACTGACTTCTAAATTAGGCATGGTTTGGTTATTCATGTTATTGCTAGGATGATGTAAACATTTACATTACACAAATGATGAATTAATTGTAACCAACTGTTTTGTGCCTTTTTTCCTTAGTGAACACAGAAAATTCTTGGGGTTTAGCTGTCTGTCACAGTGAATCATAAGCCCAGACTACCATGTTTGAGAAGACTCTCTAATCAAAATTGTGGGAGAACTCCGTCTATAAACTGCTATCCAGCAAAAAAGTAGTGCATCATTCAGAAATAAGGGCAAGGTGTAGAAGAATCAATCACTGACACCATGAGAAGTTTTGATGCTTGAAGCTGGAGCTTCTTTTCAGCCTCTTATGTATCCTGTGTAGCAAAGTCGTTGCTTTTGAGGCAGTGATGACATTTACATGGGCGGTTTGTTGCCCTGAGTTCCAAACGTATCTTCATGTTCAAAGAAAACAGAAGTCTGCTTTCTGTTCTAATATTGATTTCTGCTTATTGGAATATATTATAATGCTTCCTTTGGATGAAGACTCCATATTCTCTTCTAGAGAGTAGAAAATGATCATAAGCTGTAAGAGAAAGACCTTGTACAGGATTCAGAGTGAAGTAGCATATTACCGATTCAGTTGTCATACTCATTTACCATATTACAGCTGTCAGTGAAAGGCAGTCAGAAGTTCACGTTGCACTTTATGTTTGTAAATGGTGATGCTATCTCATTATTTTCTGGCCTGTCTGCAATTGACCTCTTATTTTCAGCATGGTGAAAATGTGCAGTAACAGCATACAACATTTCAAACATATTTCAAAGTTCATTTTTGTCACTTCAGTCACTCATGAGGGCAACATGCTTCCTTACTGATTTGCATGCATGTTCGTCATAATTCTTATTTTTAACATCATGTATTTAAAAAATGAATAAACTTCATCAATGGATTGGTTGTGTGTCATCATTGTCTGAATTTTGACAGCTCCTGAATTTCAGCATAAGTAATGCAAGCCATAGTAAAGTGATTGAGAGCTCTAGGGAGATCATCCTGACTCTGGAGCTGCCTGTGATGAAGACTGGCCAAATACTAGTCCCAAAATGAAGTCACTGTGCTGTCACTCAAACCCTCAGGGGAACTTGCAGTACTCCAATTTGCTAGCACTTTGGGTGTGCAATATAATGCAGAATTGCTACTCACTTATATTTTCACCCCCACACACACTGTGTGGTGATGTACCCGTTTCATCATTTATACTCTGACCGACCCAGGTGTTTAAAAGTTAGTCTTATGGACCTAAGCTAAGCATCTTACCCACCCTCTGTAGCCAAATACAATACTCCTTCAGACAGCAATTCCTCTTATCCTCGGATGGTGGTTATGATAGGTGAGACAAACTGTACCTCTGGAGTGGCCTGTTCTCCCTGAGAACAAAGTTGGGAGTGAAGAGCTTCAACGTGGCCAAGGAACTCCTAACCTCTAGTATTGGTTGGGCTTTGCCTGCTGTTTTTTTCCTTTTCTCCTGCGAGACAGATATTCTAAGCTAATCATCTGGTTTCCCACCTACAGACAGCAGAGAGCAAAGAGACTCTCCAGGGGATGATTCATCCTCTCCAAAGATAAGTATCTGACACAGGTGGGTGTTAGTCAAAGTAGAAAATGTACTGTAAATTCATTTCTGCTGGTATTGTTCACTACTTAAACAGTCTCTTAGGAAGAGAGCTGCTTAGCTGATTTTTGCTTTGAAGAAAAGACTTCCCCACCCATTGCATTGCTAGAGGATGAGATCTCCTGGATCCTGAGCATTGTTTCAGTGTAGACAGCATAAATGAGGGGAGCACGTGGAGGAGACAAAGGCCCTTGGGAAAGGTGTGAGCAAGGATAAGTAATTTGGGAATGTAAAAGGGTACGTGTGAGAGACAGCAATTACTGAAGCAAGTAAAAAAGGGATTTTCGGGAGAAGAATGGTGCAGGAAATCCAATAGACCAGAGATTAAAGAGCATAAAAGATGTGGAAAAATAAAAATAATGAATGCAGAAGCCATCAGAAATGGATGGTAAATATGGGAGGAAACTGGTGAGGAAAAAGATGCCTGCAAAACAGGAGATTTGGAAGAAGTTATTTACAAAATAAATAAAAAAAAAGAAAAAAAAAAAGAAAAAAGAAAGCTGCTGTCTGCTAAATAAAATACATGCTGTTTTATTCCTTCCATTTAAGGATAAGTTCCTGACAGAGGCAGGTAAAACGGTTGGGAAACAAGACTGTTTGGTATTCCCAGACCAGGCTATTAGACACAGTTGAATTCTATATTGCCTGAATTAGAAGTCAATAAACTCCATTCACCTGTGCTTATTCTATGAAACCCATCACTGGGTCCTAAGTATATGGCTATCTAGGGATTTTTTGACTTTTTTATAAGCCCCAGTTCTCAAACTAGTACGTGTTTAGGAGTGTGAATAGCAGAGAGGGACAACATCAAGTGATACAAAAGACCTAAAGGTAATACAAAAGACAAGCATCATTGTTAGGAAGACTGAAGTCTTGAGGAAAGTGTAAACAAAACTCTGAATGAGTCCCAGGTAGTAATTCAAAGGTAAGAAATCAATTAAAAGGGAAATAGTAAAAATCCATCTTTTGGAATTGCTATTGTTTAGAAAATCCTCTTCCCTTTCTCAGGTCCTTCTTGTATTGTGCTGCCTCCACAATGATATGGTCTTTCTCTACAAACATGTATGTATTTGAAAATTGTTGAGTGTGTCCTACTATTGGAAAAGCTGTTAGTAAAGCAGTAAATAAGAAAGCAGTCCAGTGCTTAATGCCTAGTGTTAAATAGCAGTTTACAATTTATCCTGACTGCATCATGTGGAATATTTCACACGCTCAACAGCATAATAGTACAGCAGTACCTGTTCAGACATGAAGAGACAGTGACTTATTTTAACATTAAAAACAGAATTAACAGATAAGACTAGATAAAAATGTGGCTTCAGAGAAGTGACATATTCAAACTTAAAATTACTTTAATATCACATATTTGAACAATTTTGTCTTTATAGTGAGAAGACACTTTCCCAACCACAAAACTGGCTGACTGAAGAATGTCTGAATGACTGCTGAAAAAAAGTCTTCAGAAACTAGAACTGGAAGCAGGCTGTTACTGCAGTTAGATACTTCAAATCAGCAAAGGCATTGATATCCATCACATTTTGTGGTTGGGGCACTGAATATGACCATAATTCTATGTTTCTCTCCAAGCACTACAGGGTAAAGGAGGGGATCATCCTTCGCATCCTTTGTCTTGCTGGTCTTGTTTCCCGGATCAATGGAAGAAGAGAAAAGAAGAGAAAAGAAGAGAAAAGAAGAGAAAAGAAGAGAAAAGAAGAGAAAAGAAGAGAAAAGAAGAGAAAAGAAGAGAAAAGAAGAGAAAAGAAGAGAAAAGAAGAGAAAAGAAGAGAAAAGAAGAGAAAAGAAGAGAAAAGAAGAGAAAAGAAGAGAAAAGAAGAGAAAAGAAGAGAAAAGAAGAGAAAAGAAGAGAAAAGAAGAGAAAAGAAGAGAAAAGAAGAGAAAAGAAGAGAAAAGAAGAGAAAAGAAGAGAAAAGAAGAGAAAAGAAGAGAAAAGAAGAGAAAAGAAGAGAAAAGAAGAGAAAAGAAGAGAAAAGAAGAGAAAAGAAGAGAAAAGAAGAGAAAAGAAGAGAAAAGAAGAGAAAAGAAGAGAAAAGAAGAGAAAAGAAGAGAAAAGAAGAGAAAAGAAGAGAAAAGAAGAGAAAAGAAGAGAAAAGAAGAGAAAAGAAGAGAAAAGAAGAGAAAAGAAGAGAAAAGAAGAGAAAAGAAGAGAAAAGAAGAGAAAAGAAGAGAAAAGAAGAGAAAAGAAGAGAAAAGAAGAGAAAAGAAGAGAAAAGAAGAGAAAAGAAGAGAAAAGAAGAGAAAAGAAGAGAAAAGAAGAGAAAAGAAGAGAAAAGAAGAGAAAAGAAGAGAAAAGAAGTCTGCTCCCACTGGGAAATTTTTTCTCACATTCACAAAATGTTTTTAATTAATGTCATGAATAAATGGAAATAATATGAAAGGATTCATGTCCTCTCCATCTCCAGGGACTGAGCAGCCGCTTCTATTTCACTTAATGCTTCTAATAGCAGGCAAGTTACTCATTTAAGGTTCACTCATGATGGAAAGGAGAATTACCAGTTTCTCCATTTTTGTGCATCTATTATGATTACATAAGTATGTCCTAGAAAGAAAACTGGAAAACAGGGCAGGTGTGGTTCTGGCAGCAAAGAGGAAGTCAACCTCTTCTCTTCTAGCCGTGTGAGGAGGAAGCAGGGACGGGGGGGGAGAAAAAAAGTCAAATACTGACAAGGACTGTACTGATTTATTTTTATTATTTTTTTTTTTAACCTGAATGGCAATTTGAGGCACAGGTGTACAACTGTAAGATCCTGGGACCTCCATGAAACTGTTTTGCAGATTTCACCTGAACAATTTTGTCAGCAACATGATGATCTTCCAGGTGGGATTCAATTCAGGACTACAGCATCTGAACTGAGATGATCACATATTGTGCGCATAAGTTACTGTGACAGTCAGTGAAGGGTTTGGTCAGCCTAAGGAGGAATTCAACTGGCCAGCTCTCTGCTTTGGAGCTAACAGAAACACTCTTGTATTAGGTGAATGTCCATTCACCAAAGTGGGAGTTCAGCCCCTAATGTGCCTATAAACACCTTGGTGTGGAGTTGGATGTGTTAATCTTGAACTCAATCTTACTCTCCTAGGCTGTGTTATCTTGCTCACACAGACAGTAAACTTATTTTTTTCCCCTTTCCTTTATTCCTGTTCTTTGTTACCATAAGGATTTGCTTTCTTTGGCAGTAATAAGTGCTTAACCACAACAGTGTGGATTCACAGTACACCAGCTGTGATGTATTAACCCCATGTGGACAGAGAATTTTACTCCAATGTAAAGATGGAATAAACTATGGTTCATTAAGACACATGAATGCTTCATTTTTAAATAAGATACATCAGAAATACACTAGGAGTCAGCTCACCTGATCTAAGCACATCACTACTCCTAGCTCTTAAGATCTAAATGAGGTTCTTGTAAAAGAGGTGCTCAGGGAGATAAGTGACTCCAGTCCTGCACAGAAAGACCCTACTGTATTTAGGTGTTTCACCTAAGTGTACAGGACTTAACCGGTTGAGTGCAGTCCACGGTATTCACTTGAGGAGTTGGGACATCGCAGCCAGAAAATTATGCCTACACTGAGCCTACTGTGTAAGCTATAGTACAGAGCTGCATTGTAACTAGATTAGACTAAACTAATGATTCCCAGGCCATTTCTTCCTACCTGTTGACATTGTTCTTGAGACAGCAAGAGCACAAGCCTGATTACTGCCTTTGGATGCAATTACAATACAAACAAACCCCAACAATTTGACCACTGAGCATAGGAGGCTTGATGATGGAGCAGGGACCCTTGAGTTCTTGTTCATGTCAGAAAGCACAGAAATGAAACTGCATTCTTTGCTCAGTATGAAAAGCAAATCACTTAAAGTCCCTGAATGTCTGTAAGCCATTTTTAAGTATGCTTTAGCTATTGGTATTTGCTAGCACTGCTCAACTGCTCCTTAAGCTGCCTATCAGAAATGCCAAATGGTCAGCACAAACTACATCAGTGTTTTGTCAAAATGCTGAGAAAAGTGGGAAGTTCTTATCTTTTTGTTCCAGGCTGGCAGCTGAGTTTTATTCTTACCGGATGGGAGTCTGTTTTAGAGCAGAAATCTGAGCATTAGAAGTCTAGCAATGACTCTGGGCCAAAGCTGAGCCATGAGCCGATGGAAGCTTCAAAAATAACATTAGTTTCCATATTTGAATTAAGTCTTTTTCATCAGTCTTCACTGGGAATGCTTTGTACTGTTTCTATTACACCTCTGGCATAACAAATCCTTTATTTTAAGATTAAAACCCACTCCTAAGAAGAGTACTTAACTGATAGTTGAACTCCTTTTTCTGCACATCTGAAAGTCCAGCACTCAAATATATGAGTTCCTTCCGCTACAGAGCAGAGTATTAGACCCCCTTAAGTCTCTGCCAACTCAAAGAGAGAAATAAAAGGCACCTTTGTAGGTGACTCCCATTCACACACAGTATCTAGCCTAACTAACCTCTGCTATGGGCTCCGAAGGGCCTGGGTTCCATGTAGGGCAATGAATGTATAACCATGGGTAGATATATCATTATGCATGTAGATTTTCAGATTCTTCCTCATTTCAAAAATGACTCTAGATGTTGGTATACCTTTTAGAGCAGTATGACAGCAGGGGGCTGTTGGTCAAAGATATTACATCCAAAAAAGTGGGATGATCATATATAAAACTGCCTTGCAACAACATCTGAATCCAGCATCACATAGATAAGACTTGTCTGAGAAAATCACTCAATACACCTGATTCATTTCAGTGCCGTGGCACATTGGAACAATACACTGAGAATAGACTCATGAGATAAGATGCTTGCTAGCAGATAATACAATGTTATATCCTAGATAATTTAAACAATATAAACAATTTTAAGAGAAAGACTTTTAAACTCAGATTTGCTCTGATTCTTTTGTACATTTTTTTTTTTCTTAAGAAGAAAATGTTAGATCAATTACTATCCATTCCTACAGGATTTTTTGGTTCTTTTTTAAACTCCAGATACAGCAGAAAATAGGCTTACATTCTGGAAATTATGTTACAGACCCAAACACACACGCAGTTTGTGTTCCACAGGGCTTGTGTCTTACCTGTTTGTCCTCTGTAAATGGCAAAGTTAGGTTTCAGAAATCACAGGAGTACCAGAAGCTCCAGCATATTACACATTAAAATAAAACAAGAGTAATACATTATTTCTAAAGAGAATTGCACGTAACCCTCCTAATATACCAAATGTAAAGCTCTAAGCATATCCTATTATCTTTCAAGGAATATGTGACTTCCCTCCCCCCCCACATTTTCTAGTCTACACTGTTCTATTATGTCAAATTCATTCATGAGTTTGTTCTTTTATTTCTGAACATTTATTGATAAGAATTTTTTTGCGGGAGTTCTTCACTGGGTAGATAAACTTTTTTCTTCTAAGTTCTTCGGTAAAAAACTCTACATTGCTTGTGCTATCCTTCCTTAATACACTGTTGTGATGAGTTCTTACTTCTTCTTATACATTCTATCTGTAGGACACACTAAAAATATTGTATTAAATTTCCCTCTTCCAAAATAACATTAGATCTAATTCTGGCCTCAAATTTTTCCTTAGGTGAATGGAAGGTTATAAAGATAATTTACTGTTATAGTTCAACTGGTATCTATATTCATTGCAATCTAAAGGAAAAATATGGTTGTATGATTCAGTCACAGAATATTCATTTGAAATATATTGATTTCCCCCTTAGACCAATACTCTTGTAGCATAGACATTTTAATCTATATGCAAAGTTGATGGTATAATTTGAAAAACAATACAGGCACAATTCATTTTTAGGTAAGTCTTGAACATTAGATATTTTATTCTGGCTACCAAAATAATTGACCATCATTTTTTCTCAAGTTTATCTATTTGTCTTGTTTCCCACACATCTTAAGAGGAAACTGTGAAAAATACAATGTTATATCCTATTTTAATTAAACTTCAAAAGTGTTTTCATGTCCTTATTGCTTTCAGGCAGTGGACCTCAGTGCGAACAATCCAATGGAATTATAAGGTGGTTGTATCAAAACACTTCATAATAAGAGAAATGTAATGGAAGTAATCAATTTGTCATACATGTCAGTGTTTTGCTTGTTTTTTTCCCTCTCCTTTGGGCAATAAAGTGGGGGAAGTATCATCATCCTGCTTATTCATTACAGATACTAGAAATCACATTTCATAATATTAACAGGTTTACTACAATGTGTTAGTAATCATTGGAATTGATTTAAATGCTTGAATTAACTGAGAACATTCATAGATTTATTCATGAATTAACTGCAAGATAATGCTGGTTAAAACTGGAGCATTTGTTTTAGTGCACAAAAGGCCTTAGGAAAGTTTCTGTGATGAACAAGTTTGTTTTTTCAATCTGCTGTTCTGAATATTTTTCAAGTGAAGGTAAAGATTCAGGCACATCAAAAGGTGAATATATTGTATTACCTTAGGAATTTACTCAACGTATTTTATGGAATGGTAACCTAACAAAATCCAAGATTTAAATAAGCAATGAGATGCAATATTTATCAGCACATTTCTACAGCTTGAAATTTCCTCAGGGTGCCACAGGAATCCTCACACTCTAGTAACAAATTATTTTCAAGAAGTTTTATCATCTTCTTTGAACATTGATATACCATTAAAAACGTCAACTGCTGTTTTCCTCTTTGGTACTTTTTCCAGCTTTTTCCAGTGGGAACAGAGGAACACATCTCAGTCTACATGAACTACATGTATAACTGGGGCTTTCTATTTTTAAAGTGGTGCCTTACTTGGGATTTTTCACAAGATAGTCACAGGAAGTTGAAAGTTAAATTGTCCGTCCCTCATTCTGGTAAAACAATACCCTTTTCCTACAGCAAAAGGATGGAGAGATCAAAAATAGTACAAAACTAAAGGTCAAAACTGAACAGGCGACAACTTGGGTTCCTTCTCCTCCTAGAACAAGTCCCATGTAGGAGCAAGAAAAAGAAGATGAACAGGAGAAGGCATCGCCACTCCCAAACTTTAGCTCTTTGCAAGAGGCAAATAGCTGCTAAGTGAATTCTGTATACAGCAGCAAAGGGAGAAAAAATCCTGGTGTCATTAAAACTCAAATTATTAAACTTATTAAACCTAACTTATTGACTGTTTATAATGAGAAATGTCAAACATTTGATTATTGATATGCAGATCAAAGCTTGTCCCTTCTCAGTTTCAGTATTGCCAACACAGAAATCTGTTGGGAATTTCTGAGAGGTAGCTTAGGAAAGACTGGTTGCAAATTCAAACCTCAGGGAAGGAAATAGAAAAGCTGAGCCTGGTAGTATCTAGAAACCAGAGGGTTGACAATGTGGAATCAGCCTGCTACAGTAAATCAAATTGTTTTTATTGTTACTCATTGAGGTCAGTCAGTGATTTCTATTTAGGTAATAGATTGGTTTCCACATAGACTTTTCTCTTTATTTGTGCTGAGCAGCTGTTATATTAAATGTTTGGGGGTTTTTTGGGGTTTGGTTTTGGTTTGTTTTTGGGGGGTTTTGTTTGTTTGTTTGTTTGTTTGTTTGTTTGTTTGTTTGTTTTTGGATATTGACAGATCATGTTCTGCTCTCAGTTAAACCAATAATAAAATTCAATTCTGCCTGTATAAATCTGTTAAGCCAATAGATAACTTATAGAGAAATAGGTGTAATTGATGGTGGGATTTTGATATCTAGATGTAATCTGCAGAAAAGAAACACTTCTATGCACTTTTTAGAATCATAAACTTTCTAGTTAGATCTACACTTGCCAGTTATATGCCTCTGGTACCTACCTCAGGTGTTACAAGGCACTGGATTCAGAAGGCAGCAGGTTTTATTTTATATGATAATTCCTAAGTTTTTAAGAATCACTGATATTAATCTGCACATGTTCAGGTAAGTATCTTCATAAAACCCAGTAAAGAAAGTGAGAAAGGTTCTAATTAGCATAAATAGCACATAAATTAACTCTTTGCTCTTTCAGTAGTACCCTATGTTACCTTCTGATTGCAGAACTTTTGATTTATACTTGAGATTCGGTCTTTCCTATCATTTATTGTCAAAGATATTTTCATGTGGAACAACTTTTAAACACTGGTGATAATTTTTAATGCTTAAGATTTTCCAAGGTATTTTAGCAAAGCCCTCTGGATTTTATTCTAACTCTGGGGTTTGTTTAAGCTACCCTAGTGCCCACAGTCCTAATTAAAAAACGTATTGAATCTCAAACTATTAGTCAGAGTGTTCTCAAGAGAAGACTCTCTCCTCTTCTAAGCATTTGTGAAGGAACGATTAGAACAATAACAATATCCATAAAAGCTAGAAGTAGCTAAAAAGTCTCTGCAGAGGTTTGGGAAAATTCTCAAAGCTCAAATTCTCAAAACTTTAGTGCCAATGCATGGCAATATGGGTTACTTAAAAATATAAAGGCGACTTTTATATTTGCAGCATCTTTCCAGCGTGAGACAGTTGTAAGTTTGTTTATCAGTCATGTTGGAGTAGGGGGTAGAAATTTCCCTGTTGCATCTCTTTCCCCTGAGAGACTGTCTGCTGGGGTACAGCAGTGATTTGTGCTGGATAGTCCCCTCTCTAAAATACATACTCACACTAATCTTTAAATTACTTCAGTTCCTTTGCTGATACCTCCAGTAAATTCAATCAGTCCTTTACACAGTTCAAAGAAAGAGTATCTGTAGATTACTTTTTGCCCAGCTGTGAATTAGCTATCAGTGCAAATATGTACTTTTCTCCATAACAGGGGTTGTGGGCAGTTTCTTACTTGAATCCACCAATGAAGTTCTTAAAGAGTAAGTTAAATAAACATCTCCCACCAGTATTAGCTGAGGTGTAGTTTAGTCCTGGTTTGGGATGGAGCAGATAGAATTTGTTGGCATCTCTAATTCCCTGCCATTTCTGTTTTACTATGAGTCTATGATATGTCCTTAGCTGTACACACCGCTCTATATATTGCATGCTATTGTTGTTTATTAATCTCTGAGCCTAATTTATTGCTGGATTATGGGGTTCTAACTTCCTAAGGAACTGTTCCATGTGCCAGATTCTTACTTGCAAGGTAATCTTGCATTAGCTGGCACAAAACCAATGCTTACAGTCTTGCTTTAAAGTTTGGGTTTTAGAAAAGATTTTGCCAGCTCAGCTGCATTGAGTGCAGAAGTGAAACCACATAATCCTCCATGCAATAATTTGGGAACTCCTGAGAGTTTCCTGACAGCTGCACATCAATTCTGTACTGATCTGTAGTTCAGAGATCCAGTGGTCTTCAAGCACATGCAGGAATAATTCGGTCATTGCTAAGATCCATCCATATCCCATGTATTGGTAATGATGTTAATCAGAAAACAGATTGCAGGGGATCTCTTAAAATGTCCATTACTGCATTGCAGGGAGAGTTAAGCTGTTTTTTCCACCTTTTGACTTCATCCCTGACAAACACATCTCCATTGCAACTCAAAAAAATGAGCACCTTAATTTTATTTCAATCCACTCCATGAATTTTCCTAGACAGTCATAGTTTTGTAACAGTTAGAAAGACCAAACTGCATTACCTTTTTTTAGGAGCTCAGTTGATGCCATGACCTCTGCAGAGGACAATTTGAAACTTAGATGGGATAAATTTTCCAGCACCTAATGTCTCCTCTCTGACGGTCAGTGATTAGTTCCTTAAATTAGGCTACATCTACCTTAGCAAGTGGTACAGTGCAATAGGAGTAGATCAGAACACAAGGCATTTGGTGTGGAGGACCCTTCATCTACTCTATATCCTCTGTGATGGTTTAATTTGTACTAGAGTTAGCCAGGTTTGCTGGCCCAAGCATGCCCATGGTGCACAGTTTGAAGGAATGACAGCCTTACTTCTGCACCCAGGCTACTGCTCCACAGAGACATCCTGGAGGAACAGATTCTGCCTTTCCTGGCTGTCCTTTTCTTAGGGAAGAAGACATGGGCTGTGAGGTTCTGACAGTCTTCTCTGCTATGACTGCTTTTATCCCCTTTCACATGAAGTTCTGGATGCAGCAGATGAGCTCAGAAAGAGGGCAAGGTAGAAATTGCATTGTCTGTGGGATGGCCAGCAAAGGGTGCAAAACTTGTGAATGTGTGAGCCCACTGTGAAGAGCTTGTACTGTGATTCAACTCTCAGTGAATGCAACTTTTGGGACCAACTCTAAACACAAATGAATGACCATCATCCTATGAAGTCGTGCAGATCTCAGCTCCTAGTCTTTGTTGAATGTTTTTCTAGGAGAGCAAGCACACTGAGAGCAAAGTGGTGAAGGAGTTTCAGAAGCCATCCTCCAACAGCACTTCTTTTGGGAGATACCAATGAGATCCTCTGGGACAATGATCTTCAGGGGTCCCTGCACTGTGTGGACACTGTGTACGGGCACCATGCTCCAGTGTATTTCCTGAGACCAGGGCAGTTTGGGAAAATTCATGGATCTTGTGGACCACCAAGGCAAATTCATAGACTCCTAGTGAGGATCCAGAGGGAGGAGAAACAATGTTCCTTTTGTCTGTGGCTCCAGCCAGCAGCAGGACGCGTGCCCAGGCTCTCCCTCTTCTTGCTGCCTGCCACAGGGTTTGTGCGCTCAGTTGTCAGAGAGTTGAGTGACGGTACCTGAGCATGAATGTCCCCAACACCCTCCAAACACATGATCAACCCTCAGCACCTTCTGCAGACAGTTAGGGCACCCGTGGGGGTGTCTATACACAGAAGCTGCCCTCATTGCAAAGATGTATGACAACACTGATGATCCACAAATGGCACAGTGGGAAGAAAATGCATATCAGTATCTTTCACAGTGTGTGCCAGTGACTAATAAAACATGATAGATTTCTGATCCCTGCCTATTTCAGATGTTCACTCAGGTGACATTCAATCCACCACCATTTTAGGACAAGCACAGTTACTACAGTCCTGTTCTCGCTGGTCCTCTATGCCCTTTTGGACTTTATCTATATAGTGGCATGGGTCTGGGACAGCTGTTCCATCAGGTCCCAGGAAACTTCATATGCCTAAGCCTAAGACATAAACACTTCGGTCTACCTTGAATGTCTTAGCTGTTACCTTCCTAGTTAGTTTTGGTGTCACCTTGAATACAATCTAATGTATTTCATAAATATGTCAATATTTTTGGTTTTGTTCAAGCCATGCTTCATTTAATTTAACCTGAAGCGGTTAAGACTTGTGCAGCTTCAAAAACTGTGTTTAGAAGAGTATCTTTGTTTAGAAGAGTATCTTTCATACACACATGTCTCTTTATGCCACAAAAAAAAAAAAAAGCAATTTCCATTACATTTTTGAGATTTAAAACAATAGAATTCCAATTATTTTTTACTTTCATGTGTTGCATAAAAAAAAATCAGTGAAGGGACAGTTTTGAAGAGGAAATCCCCTGAAGTAGACATATGAGACTCTGACTCACCTGGGTCTTCACTCTGGAGCCAGTGTTCGCATCTCCTGAATGTGGATGAGGTTCTCCCTATTGATCCTTACTGACAACAGTTTTGGCTAGCTATGCAGATGATGGCTATGGAGAGCAATGAAGTTCAAGTTATATTTTTGCACAAACTTAAAAACATATCTTGTGTTTAGGCTGTATCATCATTTTTAGACCCTGTGAAGTATAATAATCAAGTAAATACCTATTTTACACAGGATAGAAGTACCTCTTTTAAAATTATTGCACAGGTTTTGTGAATATCCATAGTGCATAGTTCATACACTGATTTACCTGAAGGGTGAAATCATATCACTTGATTCCACTCAGCTTTCTTTGGAGCTCTTTAAGACCTCTCAGAAATTGTCTGTGATGATAACTTTTCATAGATAATAAATTTATTAAAATGCCCCAAAGTGCGACTGAAATGTATTTGCTACCCCACAGGGTCACAAGTCCTGCCAGAAAACCTGCTCCAGCATGAGCTCCTTTACAAACCAGGTAGCCCCTAAGACTGATGGATGCCAGCAGATTGATAGTCTGTATCTTCAGCTGTGCTAAAACCAGTAGGGTTGATTTGAATTCATAAAAAAACCTGTTACGATAAGGTTTCCTGGTTTATAGATCTCTTTTCTTAACCTTGGGGTCTTGCAGCTTCCTAGAATACATCAGGACCTCAGAGCAGACAGAGACATCGGTAACGTGGAACATATGATGGTGTTTTAAAGGGATATGAGGAAACATTTGCAGAGAAAGCTATTAATAAAATGAACAGGTTGGTATGCAAATTTTCAACCTAAAATTCAGCTTCATTCAAACTTTGGGTGGCATTTCATTTCCTGTTGGTCCTAATTAGTTTTATACAACATACAAAGTATTTTCACTGCAACAAATCACTTTAGAGAGTTAATTAGATGTGGTGATAGGGGTAGGCATGTACAAGGCAAGTTTTGGAAAAAATACATAATTCTTGAAATCTTTAAATAGCTGAAAAGGTTTAGGAAAAGCTCACAAATAAGAAACCAATCCTAGTGCTTTGCAGATGTCATGAAAAATACTGTGCTGTTGTCTCTGTATTTTAACATGTGTTTATACTTGGAGAAGAAACATCTGGATTCTACAAACTGTCATTGTTGTTTCACTTCAGATATTTCTTATCAAAACACTGAGGAATTTTAAAGGGTGTTTACCTTTTTATGCACTTGCTGTGCTATTAATATAAGACAATCATGTATGGGTGGTTAAAATTGCAATGGTAGTATCCTTGAAAGAGCATTGTGCTTGCCAGTAAACTAGATGAGGGCCTTCAGGCAAGTGATGAGCTGAGCTGAAATTCTACCTTGTATTTTCTTAATTTGTTTTTTTCCTCTACAGTTAACTCACTATTATTATTATTATCACTATCATTATGCCCATTCGTAATAACCATACCTC
This sequence comes from Aramus guarauna, assembly GCA_013400195.1. Lineage (NCBI taxonomy): Eukaryota > Metazoa > Chordata > Aves > Gruiformes > Aramidae > Aramus > Aramus guarauna. Next base: position 20,406 of record VXBL01007371.1, read on the forward strand.
TTATTGCATGATCTGAAACTAGTATAAAACAGACTTGACAATGTGCCTGCTCAGCAATTTGGGAGTGAAAGGATAAAGCAATTTGCTTTGTGTTTCCTGCTGCCTTTGCAGATACTCCGCCATTGAGTCCCCTGTCTTGTCTGCACAATTTAAATCTCTTTATCTTGTGTATTGCTGATACTATCAAGAGGCTGGAAAAAAGACATACTGCAGAAAGCAAAGAAGTTTCCCTGTATTCAGTTCTAATGACAGTCTTCCGAGTGTCTATCTGCTGTCTATACTTTTTTACTCCATTTATCTGACTCTGTAATACAAAGTTGTTTTGAGGCTATTTCTGTCACAGACACTTTGACAAAATCCAATTTAACTAGATAAACAGGAAGAGAAAACAGTTCAACAGAATGTTTCAAACATGTCATAGTGGAAATCTCTGTGATTTTCTTTTAACAGTTAATATTTGGGACTTGCATTCCTTGAGTGATATGTTGCTTTTCTATGCTCTTGTTCCAGTAAAACCAACTCAGACATGGCAGGTGGACTGCTGTAAGTGCTCCTCTAGTGTAACATGTGAAGTCAGTGAGAGAAAGCTGGATGCGGTTCTGGTCCACAGATTAAATGGTCATTGTAAACACTGCAAAGTCAGAGACCCCTGTCTGTAACAATTCGTTGCTGTATTAGCACTACCAGTTTGCCTACAAAATCCAAATCATGTTAAGCTACTTTGTCCATACAGTGATTTAAAGACAGGTAACTTAACATCCATATCTAATCAGATTTGTAAATCATTAGCCTGGCAGCTATGAAAGGATGTGAGAATATAGCCCTACAGAGTAAAAAGTAATACCTGCAGACTTGTTTGCATCATTTTTTCTCATCTTTGTTCTACCTCAAGCCCCAGGTGAGTGATCACTTCAGTTTATCCAGCAATATGAATGTTGAGTTGCACCAGAGCCAGTGAAAATTATTTGCCTTTTCTGTGCATGACAACACTTTTTTCTTCTATGTAAAGCTGAGATTAACAAATAATCAATCACCTATGTCTGTGGATCAGATTGTATTCCTAGCTTCTAAATGCCTTATATCACTTGTACCTGGGTTATTATAGAGTTCTCTGTAGCAAGTACAAACCATCAAAGAAAACAAAATGATCCTACCTGTTCCTTAAGTGTAAATTTCAGTTAGATTGCAATGTGTATATTCATTGGGTTGTACAAACTGGAGAAACCTCAATATTTAAAAATAATGGTCTGTACAAGATTCCCTCATGGACTTTCTGTTGCAAATTCAATTTCCCTGGAGAAAGAAATAATACAATCTTTTTTACAATCCCACTTTGTCTATGACTTTCCAAAATGCTTATGGGTGTTAGGAAAAAAACATTGTTTAATTAACATCACCTGGTCAAAGCACAATCTTCCAGCAATGAAAATATGCAGGACCTTCAACACGCAGAGCTATTGCTGTGTCCCACGTGCACTAGTTCATCTGTAGCCACCTAGGAGCTGTATGTCTCAGCAGGGTTTATGCTCTGGAGAGGCTTAGCATACTGTTAAAAATAGTTTAGTTAAATTATTACTGCCCATAAATAACCAGGTGTAAATAACGCAGAGAAAGCTTGGGTAATGCAGCATAAAATGTTTATTTTCATTCAGTAGCTTTTTCTTTCTCTTTTTTTTCTTTGCATTTCTTTTCTGGCCTAATTACAGACAGTCTTCCTGAGCCTTGCCCTTATTTTTCCCAATTTTTCTCTATATCTATCAAAAATCTTATTCTGTGACTATCTGTCCTGGCTCTGGCTGCGATAGAGTTAATTTCCCCAGGAGCCAGGCCAGGTGAGCCAGGCTGGCCGGGGGCTATTCCATACCATGTGCCCCATGCTCACCATAACAGGGGGCTGGTCGGGGAGGGGCGGGTTCGGCGCGGCTCTGGGACGGGATTGGGGTCCGGTTGGTCATCAGATTGGTAAATTGCTTTCTGTTATCACTCATTGTGTACATCTGTTATCAGTACTGTTGTTGGTTGTTTCCCTCTGCCTTGCTGTCCCAGTAAACTGTCCTTACC
>VXBL01007371.1:22953-111449 GCA_013400195.1 Aramus guarauna
ACCCACACTGGAGCAGTCTGCTCCTGAAGGTCTGTACCCCGTTGGATAGACCCACGCTGGAGCAGTTGGGGAAGGACTGTCTCCCATGAGAGGGACCCCATGCTGGAGCAGGGAAATGATGAGAGGAGTCCTCCCCCTGAGGATGAAGAAGCAGCAGAAACAACGTGTGATGACCTGACCGTAACCCCCATTCCCTATCCCCCCTGTGCCACTGGCAGGAGGAGGTTTGAAGCCAGGAGTGAAGTTGAACCTGGGAAGATGGGAGGGGTGGGGGAGGTGTTTTTAAGATTTTATTTTATTTCTCGTTCCTCTACTCTGTTCTGTTTGGGAATAAATTAGATGAATTTCCTCTCTCTAAGTTCAGTCTGTTTTGCTCGTGATGATAATAAGTGAGTGATCTCTCCCTGTCCTTATCTCGACCCACAAAGCTTCTCATTACACTTTTTCTCCCCTGTCTGGTGAACGAGGGGAGTGATAGAGTGGCTCTGGTGGGCACCTGGCCCCCAGCCAGGTTAACCCACCACACCATCACAGTGATATCTAAGGCAGGGTTTCTCACACAGAGGTGCTTCAATGGAAGGCACAGTTTAAGACCCAGACCGTACACTAAAGTGTGCCCAAAAGAAGTGAAGAAAATTTGCTAATTTGTTGAGAAAAGTTACTTCAAAACTTGAATTAGATCAGTTTGGGGCAGTGTCCCAAACTACTTTGTTCGGAAATATTGTGTGGAGGTGGAGTTAATCTCAGAAGGAAGGTTGAACAACAACATCCCTTAACAGTGCTCAATAAATATTGACTCTCTTCTTTCCCTCTTGCTTCCCTCTAGTAAAAGTGGAAAAAAATCATCTTGTGATTCTCCCATCAGAACTATAAAATACAATTGCTCCTGGCTACAAAGACATTCCTAAAGGAATACAAAGCATTCCTTCAAACATTGGCTATGTAATGAAAATGAGGACAAAGAAGCAAAAGGAGTATAGCCATATCTAGATGGTGCTTTATAGCTTTAAAAGGCAGTAAGGAAGAGTAGAGCAAGCTATTAGCACCACTCACAATATTTCAAATCATCCAAATACGTCAGAAATTAAGGTACATGTTTTCATTTAAAAATGTTCTTTTTTTCTGAGCTCCTCTGTATGTAATCATAAATTTTCATTGGTGGTGTAACTTGGAGTAGACAGCACTTGTGCATTAATGTTGTGCATGGAATGGTTCGAAAACTTAAGTATCAAACACACAAGTTAAATTCTTCATTTTCAGTGCCAAGACAATGAACATCTCTAGACTTTTTAATATACTCTGAGCCTGAAATGGAAAAGACAGCAGCTGCTTTTGATGATATCCATTGCAACTCTGGCAGATGGTGATGAACAATGAGAAATCAGTGTTTCCCAAAGACATTTTATAATTGAGGATCTTTACTGCCTGATTTGCCACCAGCACTCCAGTAAAAACATGTAGATTTATGCTGTAATAGTACTGTTGGTCTTTGTGAGATGTAATTCGTCGGATTCTTTCTTTCAGTGATGTGTTGGAGTGGCTGACATCTCCAGCATAGACTGGAGATAAGTGATACTGGTATTGTTCTTAGAGAGATGTGCAGCATATGGAAACATAGAACAAATTTCTTAAAAAAAAAAAAAAAAGTGTCAGCAGAATTTTGCTGCCTCACCTGGGGATTTATTAAATTTTACTTGCTTAGTTGTTTCTTTCACCTTGGCTGTCTCAATTGCCCTACCTGGCGCCACCCTGTCTTTTTCACTTAGTCTCAGCAAAAATGAATCCTTCAAGGATGTTTCTAATGCTCCCAGTGGCATAGGGCAGAAGAATTTTTCCAACATTTCTGAATGTGATCTGAGGCGTCCAAACCAATAACCTGCCCAGGACATGGAATCACACCTCCTTACTAAGCATTTTGTCAGTGCTCAATACATTAAAAATAGGGCTTTTGATGTTTTTATGGCAGAAATTCTACTATATTGGGCAATAATTGTATCACCCAAAATATAAATAAAACTAAAAAATAAAGAACAATAAAGAGTATTTACTTAATCTGCTCTTTGAAGAGCACAAGATTTGTCTCCTGGAAGTAGAATTAAGCACTTGGAACACACCTGCAGGATGATCTTTTCTGTTCTTGGCGTGGATATTACAATAAAGAGTGGGGTACTTTGAACAGAGAACAATGTATTTTCTTTTTTCACATTCCTGTCCATTAAAGGTTAGATTTTGGTTAGATGCTGGTTATAACAGTGCTAGAACACAAAAGTTGGGTGAACCAGGCAGAGGAAGTGAGAGATAACACTACATAGAAGACATTATTTTCTTATTATTGTGTCTAGTTATTTCTGTTATGCTCACCTTATAAACATATGGTGAAAATCAGGAAGTGTTAAAAAAAATTATTCAAGGCCTTGGAAACTTGCACTGCATCAAGACCCTAAAGCAGCACAATCTATTTAGCAGAAAGAGACAGTTAATAAGGAAGTCAGTAGTTATCTACACAGGGAGGTTTTTGATGGTAAAGAGCTCTTTCATCTAGCAGACAATGTTATAATAAAATTCTCTGGTTATGAGTTGATGCTGGATAAATTCAGCTTGAAATTAAGGTTCAGGTTTGTAAATCAAGGTTTAGGTTTAGGTTTGTAGGCAGGTAACTGCTGCAACAGTTCGATAATTAATATGATGAATGTCCTTGGTCTCAATAAATCTTAACTTGGGATGTTTCTTTGAAGTATAAGTGATTTACCTAACCAAAGCTGAAGGAGGAATCATTTGAATGAAATTCTATGCTCTGTATTGTGTAGGATATCAGACTGGAGAACATTATCTGTCCCTCCTGGACCTAAAAACTATGAACTTAAAACTAGAATATTTAAGGGGCTGGTTTTAACATAAATCACAGCTCTTTAACACAGTTGTGGCAGGATAAAGTGTCGTTTAAGTGAGAGTAAATGTAATTTATGCACACTTAAAAGGCACTTTACACTGCCTGAGTAGTGTGAAGAGGCCTTGTTATAGTGACAATAAATCCACAGTTGTTTGGGAATAAAAAGGACCCTCATAATCATTTGGTGTGACTTATGGCAGAATGCAAGGTGTAGAGCTTCATACAGTATTTCACACATCAAGCCCACTGAAGTGTGCTTGATCTTTTGGAAAGGCATTCTGTTTTATGTCTTCACATCAGCTTCTTGATTCCCTGTGCTCAAAATCTAGCACACTTCTAAATTTCTTTTTCAAAGAGAAGTCTGTTAGATGAAGAGTGGAAAAATTTTCACTGCCTTTGACATTCACAGGCCAACTTTATCTGGTGAATTTTCAGGAAAGTGGGAATAAAAGTAGGTGATCTGCTTTTAAGAGAGGGACTGAAAAATGTACTTTCTCCACTGCACTGGTTTCCCTCTGATTAATCCCAATGTGTTAGGCTAGATTAGCTTGCTGAAATTTGTAAAGATGATTGGTTGTACAGAGAAACATGATCTTTTTTATTCTGATTAAAAAGATTGCTTTTATTTGACTGAGTTACAAAGATGTAAAACAGAGTCAGAGCTAACTACATAAGCGGTTTTGATTAACCGTTATATCACACTCCATTGCCTTACTCTGGAGCATGCTACAGTTGCCTTAAACCATTATCAGCTTTAGGATTATGTTCTGTCTCAGTACAGTCTAGGGCATCAGTTCATCTCCTCCTGAATGTAGTTGCCATGCTGTGGGAGCTAGATCAGGCTCTGAGATAAAAATCTGATGCCCTCAGATGGGCCCACCAAGGTTTCTCAAAATGAGTTTGCCAGACTTGTCTGGCACAGCTTCACAAACATGAACACATGTTTGGCCACAGGTTTCTCTGCTCAAACATCCCTTTCAAGGAAGAAAAGATGAATTTAAATGTAATAATTTTATTTAATTTATTGTAATTCATTTACTTTCATTATATCTGTTTTGTACTGCTAATGTGTTTTGTCTCTGCCCACTGGATTCTAAATGATATGCTTTTTTTGCAGAAGGAATAGTCTTTACCTGGTATCTAAAAATAAATACTTGCAAGAGATTTGAGTGGTAATGCTGGAAACCATATTATGCTGAAAAGTTATTTTCTGAAGTGAAGTAACAATACCTACATCAGCAATAATGTCTATCGGGTGTCCACCATCTGCTTTCCTGAAGCTGAAGGAAGTTGAGAAAAGCTCAGATTTGTTGAGGGAAACAGTTTTAGTTATAAAGTTCATTATCTTTCCCATCACCACTGAAAAAGGCTGTAAAATAATGGGAAAGTAATTTGTGGGAGCAGCACTTTTGCCTGTTGCTCTGTGACAGTGCCATAGATATCTGTGTTGATGGGGAACAAGAGAAAAAGAAGCTTCTTATCATTGTCAGGGTAGTATCTGCAGGAAGGGGCTTGAATATTATCTTAGTGATCATGGTAAATATTGAAAGATGAGAGGAAAATAATTTTTATGTGCAAATAAAAAGGCCATGGAAGAACACAGTGGAATGAGATCTCATCTGAACTAGACCTCTGAATTTTTTAATGCCTTAATAAATATCACATGTGATATTATTAGGATCCTTTGTTTTCATTTACTAACTAGACTACTTCATCTAACTGCTTTTTCTATTTATTTGTGTAGTCAAGATACTGTTATTAATGTTGCATGTTTTGAAACTAGTTTTTCATACCAGCTGTTAAAAGAGTAGATAGATTTAAACATAACAAATGATCATAAGGAATATGTTACATAGAACTTGAAAATCTCACATGAGAGGGATTATTGATGAAGTTTTGAAGTGTTGCCAAACGTTATTACCTCAGTGACATGTTTATGGATTTAATGCACATACAGGATACTTTGCTTGGGAAAATTCAATAGATCTTGCTGAAAGTTCCTGAATCCCTAATTAGTGGAGTACTTTACAGAGGCTTTTTGGCTGAAGGTCTCTACAGGAGAGATAACTGCAATACACTTCTCAGCAAACCATCATGAACCTTCCTGGAACTGGTCTCAAACAAAAGTGGTGAAATAAAGGCCCTGTCAGGCACTGGAACACCTCTCACACTGTTTCTTCCCAGCTTTCTCAGCTACCTAAATTTGGTCTCTGATGTGTGTTGAAAAAAAATCTTAGAGCTCTTTGCAGAAGGTCTTCCTTTCCTGTCAGTCCCAGGTCTGTTCTGTAAAATCTGTAGCTTTTACATCCAGTCATGGGTTACTTGCTTTTGTTTTTGCTTGAGCGGTGTGGTTTGCTGAATATTACTTAGTATGGCTTTCATATGTATATACACCAGATAAGCAATCAGCAAAAAGTGCAATCCTTAGCAAAACTTAGAAATACCTCTGGAAGTGAGATAACACAGAGAAAAGATTGCATTAAGGATAAGAAAGACAATGGTTGAGCTGTGAGAATAAATTACTAGGTTGTTTTATCTAGGAAAGCTTCTTCAAAACATCGAGAAAAAATCTATTTTAATGTTGTGACTAAAATCAAGTGTCGATAGCCAGCTATGCACTGGAGAATTTCAGCAATAGGTTGCTTTCTGCATATCCCCATGTGTAATAGATTTAGTTACTCAGGGTAATTGTCATAGTGATTTATACCTTGTGTATTACGTTCCTATTTATTATTACAACTTCTTAAATACGGTATTTTTTCCACATAGATATAGTCCAGAAAACCAAATTCATGCTTCAAAGTTTTATAATTCATACTATGAAATGAGTAAAAAATATTTCATTAAATACTTCCCAAATAGTTAATTATTCTGCAAGAGAAGTCTCAATGTATTCTTTCTTAGTAATTCAGTATTAAAAATCCTTTTAGACCTTCATTGAAAATTTCCATCTACTATCATCCAACTTTTTAAGAACTCTTCATATAACATATATTTGCCTTTTACACTGAAAAAGAACCCCACTTCAAACAGCTGAAACTAAGATAAAAAATACTCAGATAAAACCTGATAAAATGTAAAGAAAGCATGGAGAAAGAAAACTATCTGATGTTGATCCAGAAAATGTATACTCAGAAAAGTGAAACACCAATGACTTGAAGTAATTTTTAGTGGATAAGAAACAGCCATACTAATCACTTCTATAATATTTAAATAGGACAAATCTATACTTCTATTTGTCTCCTAAAACACTCTATCAGACTGCTCGATTGAACATTTTAAAGTGTGACAGTGTAAGATTAACACTAAAATATTGTATTTCTTAGTGATTTAGAAATAGGGGGATGAAAAGATCAGTAAATGCATGCTAAGTAACAGAGGTCATCAAATAAAAAATGGCATATGTTTTTGGCCAATGTTTCAGTTCAAAATATGACAACATAATATTAACTAAATTAAAATGATACTTCACCTTTTTTTTTTAAAAAAAAAAGATGCATTGCAAGATTTCTATTTTAATAAGTAGAACCGCTTTGCAGTTGGAAGATCATGAGCTCATGTTGATAAGGTTTAATGAATAATAAGCAAAACACATTTCAGATAGTTCTATCAGTTCCGTGGAGGACCTTGAAATTATTATTTTGTTCAACAAAAGCAGGCGTAATGTGAAATGTAGCTCACCTCATATGAATTTGTAGATCATTATTTGTACGTTCTCCTTCCTCCTTACTTGAAAATTGACACAGATTTGACACAGAACCTTTTTGCTAAACCTTGGTGGAATAGTGACAGCAGTGCACACTGCTGCTCAGTTGGCTTGGGGAATAGGTTTGCAGCACAGGGAGCCACAACAAGATGCACTACAGCATTTACAGAAGTGCTAAAAAGTGTTACAGACTTGCTGCTTCTAACCTCTTTTTGATTATAGATCCTTACACATTCCTCAAGGAAATATGAACATGTAATGGACATAAGACTACTAATAACATACTTGTTTTTCGTATTTATTTTTCTCCTTAGAAGTAATTTATAGATTTGCATACACACACGCACACACTCTGCAGATATGGGATAAATCTCTAGAATATATTACCAAAATATGACTGTATAAAAATGTGAGTCAAATCACTGCATGGCTACCTAGATTGGATGAAGAAATACTGCAGCTAGAGTTTGATTTTTGGCACTTTCTTAACTCTCAGCACAGCCTCTTGTAAAAGAAAGGACACATTTGTGTAGGAAAAGCTTTTTCATCTTACAGCTGTCTGGGAAATGTCCTGCCATAGCCCAGGCTTTCTGGCATCTTTCCTGAGGTTCCTACCATTGCTGAGGACCTGAGTGAGGATATCTGTTATAAAAAGTAGGAAGAATTTGTGACTTCTGAAAGAAAGACAGGCAATAGAAGAAGCTTTCCACTAAGTAGGATGTTGAGACTATCCCAGCCTTTTGATAGTGCACTCCTTTGTCACCTTTTAAATATTTTTTTGTCCATGTCTTAACTTCCATTTGTGGGACTTTTTATTGGCTGTCTTTGTGGTTCCTTCTTCCTGCAACCCACACACCAGGAGTTGAAGACAATTGGCTAATGATAACCACTGTTACATCCATGTGNATCTGGGTGCATGACCTTTGCCTTGTGATTCATTGATCAAGGCATCATGGTAGGAGCAGGAATAGAAGTTAACGGTCTCCCAAGAAATAAATTGCTGATGCTTTATGTTGGCTGTACCACTACATCTTCATGGATGGAGGTGTGTCTGGTTCAGGCCCATTTTCTTTCTTCTTCCCTCCCTTTTGATTGTACTTCATCCATCTTTCTTCACTGCAGTCATTGTTCCAAGTGAAGGTCTCCAGCTTCACAAAGTCCTGTGCTAGGCAGCAGAAAACACAGTCATGTCACAGACAGCAAACCCACAACCTGTGCCTGCCATGGTGCCCTGGTTTCAGCTGAGAGGGTTAACTTTCTTCTTAGTAGCTAGTATGGGGCTATGTTTTGGATTTGTGCTGGAAACAGTGTTGATAATATAGAGATGTTTTTGTTATATGGATCTGTTGTTGCTGAGCTGTGATTACACAGAGTCAAGGCCTTTTCTGCTTCTCGCCCCACCCCTGCCAGCAGGATGACTGGGGGTGCATAAGGAATTGGGAGGGGACACAGACAGGACAGCTGACCCAAACTGACCAAAGGGATATTCCATACCGTATGACATCACGCTTGGAGAAGAGGAAGAGTGGGGGCGGTGGCATTCAGAGTGATGGCATTTCTCTTCCCAAGTCACCATTACATGTGATGGAGCCCTGCTTTCCTGGAGATGGCTGAACACCTGCTTGCCCGTGGGAAGTGAATGAATTCCTTGTTTTGCTTTGCTTGTGTGCACGACTTTTGCTTTACCTATTAAACTGTATCTCAACCCATGAGTTTTCTCACTTTAACTTTCCAATTCTCTCCCCCATCCTGATGGGGGGGGGAGTGAGCCAGCAGCTGCATGGTGCTCAGCTGCCGGCTGGGGCTAAACCATGACACATGGGCACGGCACCTCCTGGACCTAGGCCAAGACAAATCAGCACAGTTGGTGACTTGCTGGCTAATGTAGAACGTGGCCAGAACTTTCACATGGGACAAATGGTAAGTCACCCACCCCAAAGGAGTCCTTGCAACATGGTAGAAGAGGCAGAGATGCTCTGCTTTCACCTCCTCTCCAACTTCAAGGCCTTCTTCAGCTGCAGGTGGAAGACTCTATCCAGCTCTGGCTCTATAACAACTAAAATAAATGTCAGTACAATTACAGGGATGACACATAACAACAGACTTTTTCTTCCTTTGTACCTCATAAGTGTGTCCTATTGCTCATTCTCTGTGAAACGTGGAAGAATGGTTACCTGACAGATGAAGAGAAAATGCCACACTTCTACAATTGCTTTAAATAATGATGGTAATACTTCAGTGGTTGCCCACAAGAACCAGTTCTTTACAGTCATTTGGGTTTTTGGAGTTCTCTTTTTGACTGGGAAATAAGAGATGGTCTAAGAGATGTTTCAGGCTCAGACAATGGCAGCATCAGATTCTGTGATATCTGCCCCAGACTCCGGTAAACACAGAAAATTTATCTCTGCTCTGATTCTATTGATTTAATCTGAGCTATACATGAATGGTCATAGACCAGTTATTTAGCAAGTTTATTTATGCTGACTTTGCTAAGTTTATTTTCCAGTGTGTCCTCAGGAATAGAAGCCTAAGAAACAGCTGTGCCAGAGTTAATCCTTCCAGTGGTCTTTGTAACTACATTGTCCCTTATTTGGTTTTGCTATTGGAAAGTTGAATGGTTTGTTATGACATAAGAGAAAAGTGGATTTTGTATGTAGCAATAACTATGAAGAATTAGAAGTTTAAATGAAGAGGCTAGTCTTTCTTATTGGATTAAGAAGAAATAGATACAATTAAATGAATAAAGGATTTGGTATACTGTTATGGAGAAAAAATATTTGAGTTATATATCTGAATTTCTTCCATGGATTGTTTTTAATAATCACATATTGAATTGTTCTCATATATTGTGTTTTCTTTGCCAAACCAGATTATTTTTTTAATCTCTGTGAAAACTATCATCTAATACATTAGTATGACTGTTCTCAAAGGAAAAAAAACTAAACAGAAAAAAACCCTCACAAGACTATTAAACCAACATAATAAACCTTTTTGAAAACACAGCAGACTGAAGAGTGTTAATATTTATAGTAATTTCTGGCAGGGCTTGCTTTTACATTTTTCTCTAAATACATCTGCTATAATACAATTTACATGATTGTTAAGTATCTTGGAATTAAATAAAACAGAAATTTGAGTTTAACATAAAAGTTACATTCTCAGATACGAACTCTCATTTGTGATTGCACTTTCCCTGTATAGACGTCAGCACCTATATTCTCCTTCCAGAGGGGCAGAATGCCTTTTAACTCCTCAGCCTTAACTCACCAAGAAATGTAGTTGTTGGCCACTATCTGAATGCATCACACAAAGTTATGATGTTTCTAAGTTATAAAATAATGTAACTCCCTAGCAAATTTAAAAAAAAACAAAAAAAAACAAAAAAAAAAACAACCAACCACAACCAACCAACCAAAAAAAAACCCCAAAAAACCCCCCTCTGTTCTTTTAAATGTTCTTTTAAACTCATAACACAGTGAATCTGACATAAAGTTCAGAAATCTAGGGGATATAATGGAATAAAATTACCTTAAAAGCTTTTTTGAATTTACATTTTATTATGCAGGTTTGACTTCTGAGATGGTAGTGGTGCCTTCTGCAATTTTGCAACTGGTATTAGGCCTACCTCTCTGTGTATGTGAATGTACATTTAAAATATTCAGAGAAGCTTAGTAATTTATTATACTTCTGCTGGTCTCTCCCCCCTTCCCTCCCCNAAACATGAATAACTAAGGATAAGTACAAAGGTTTATCTAGTATAGCACATTTAAGGAATCAATAAAGACCATTAGCTGTTTTAATTAAAAATAGACAATAGATGGCTTTCGAGTAAAAAATTCAACAACTTCACTTATCTCCCCAGACTGGTCCTGCCAGAAGAAACAGTACTTTCAAAATATGAACAATTGAAAACCCATTGATTGCCATTACTACCAAAGAAATGAACCCATGAAACACCAATCAATGCCTGTGTGTCTTCAGGAGATAATCACAATTACTAAATCTGGTTATTTGCTTGCTTTCAGTACTGTATCATATTTGTTTCTTGTTAGAGTTGTATTGATCTTCCATCACACAGCAATTTTTCAATTACTTAGCATGCTGACAGGGATGCAGGCAATTAAGCAGTCAACATTGTGAGAGGCATACAATTTACACCATGTCGCTTTTTGTAGATAATGTTATTGATGAGGTGCATGTACCTTGAAGAAGAATTATTAAGTATTATTTAGGAATTCCCAAACTAGTAGTCACATGCTCATTCTGTCACTGTTATCTTATTAGTTCACTGCTACTTTAAAAAGATTGTTTATTTTGCTTTTAAGAAGATAAAAATATTTTTATCTACCATTGACCTAAAAATCTATGAAGTATGTTGGCTTCTTTCATAACAGAGGTATTTATATGAACAGTTTGCATCTTACTCAAACTTTGCCAAAGATACAGAAGCGCTAAAATCTTGTTATCCCTTCATTAAGATGTTCAAAGGGTTGGCAGGGTTCATTAATGCCATTTCCATACTTCTCAGAGACTTTTGTAATGTAAATAGGAAGTTTCATAAGTATGCACACACATCACCTACCTTTTTAAAAAAATAATCCAGAGTTACAATTCCAACTCAGGCAATTTTCTACCTCCAACAGTATAACCAACTCTACCTTACTTCTCTGAAGTGGACCATGCCTTTTGCACTCTCTGAATATATCATTAATTGGGAAAGCCACAACAAAGAATGCACGCTCAATAAAGTGCACTTCATTCAGTGTAGTAACTGAACAATACTCCTGGTGTATCTACAAGAGTCATGAAGAGAAGCATGCTGAGAAGTCTTAGGAAGTGATGGAGCCAGTCTAGGTCTACAAGTTAGACATGTGATCCTGGCTTATTTCCCTTCCCCTCCAAGCAGAGTCCCAAACTGGCACTCTGCACTCCTGTTCTCTGCAAGTTAGCATCTTGGGAGCAAATCCTGTTCTGTCTCCCTTTGTTGCCAGTCCCCAAGCTCCAAAAGTTCCCTCCTTTCTTACAGTGGTATTAACTCAAAATGAGTGAGGACAGGTGAAAATGGGCTCTGCAATCCTGAATGCTGTGATGGCTTTGTGCCCAAAAGCAGCTACAAGCTGAGCTGAGCTGGAGTAAGGTGCTGCAGCCATGCAGGTCCTAAAACTACATCTCAGTTCTTCACCCCAGGCAGCCTGTCTGGAGTGGGACTGCTCTGAGAAGCGAAGCATGCAGGCATCGTGGGAAGGGAGACAACACCCTTGCGGCAACCTGTGGGGCTTAGGGAAGGCTCTCAATCATTTCAAGACACCAGTGAGGGTTTGAGGGAGCTGTTAAAGCCATTGAGCAAGGACTGTCCCTTTGCCAGGGTGAAGAGAAGAGTGTGGGCAACATGAATTTTTCACCCTGGACTGGAGACTATGATGGAAGAGTTTGTCTGGTATCTCACTCTTTCCAAAGCTCTGGACATATAAGCAGGGCTACAGCAGACAATTCTGCCACATTCAGAGCCAGGTCCAGTAGACCATTTACCATTATTTTTCAAATGACTGAAAATTGTTCTTTCTTTCTCTAAAACAGCAGTAGTTACCTTTAATATAGTACATTTGCAGTGAAGGCTTGGGTAGTTACAGGCTGTGGCTTTTCTCCATCTGCAGAAGTTCAAACCCCATCTCCCAGAATTGCACGCTCAGCACCGTGGCTAGGTCGTGGGGGAACTCATGTTTTTCCTGTTAAATCGATGCCAGGGTTATGACTAGGGTGTCTAGGTATCTCCAGAGCCAGACTCATGTCTAAGCTTTATTCAGGATCACTTCAGACCTCTACATTCTGCCTAGGTCCTGGTTCAGAAATCTCTTAAAAAATATGTGCTATTTTAATCCTAGGTGTAGCCAAACTGCCTCCCAAAGGGAGCTTTCAGCTGTGCATTTGCTAATGTCCAAGAGACAGCCTGTGTGTGCTGCGGCAAGAGGAGGCAAAGGATGAGAAGCAAGGCTACAGAAGAAGATTCCCTTTTTCCTTCCACACAAAGAGAGCAGTAAACACACTATTTATTCTTTCCTGTGAGAAACTCTGTCAAGGCTTCAAGATGGACTGCCTTTTACATAACCATTTTCTGATAGACTAGTGTAACTTCTTTTCAATAGTCCTGTAGATCAGAACATGGATCTATTACCTAAACACTAACCTCATGTAGACAGGCGTATGGGAAGTACTCATCTGATCTGCTTCATATCTCAGGGCTTTTCAGTAGTTTTTCACATGGTGGTTTTATATGTTTGCATTGTTGGCATCACAAGACCATCTAAAGTAGCTCTTATGAACTGCCAAACTTAAAAGGGGATAAGCCTTACCATGCTCCAAAATCCACTCTTTCAAATGCAGATGTCCTGTGGACAGCACAAGGTGGAGAGAAAGCATAAGGGTGCAGTAGAGAGGGTAGGCCAACACGGAATTAAATTCTCCAGTTTTGTGCAACAACTCTAAGAAATAATCATGCCCCAATCTTCTAGCATCTCTTCCCATCTGATCTTTAGCTGATTTTGTCCCCACAAAAATCTTCATCCCTGTTCATGCCTTCACAGAGCTGCAGGTGACTGAACATGATTGAGTGGTGCAGCATGTCAAATAAGAGATTGATTGCTTTGGCAATGACTGTCATGCTTACAATTCCACTTATTGAACAAACTTTAGTTAACAAACCAGCATGCTAAGATGGTGCTAGTATTATTTCAGGATCATTTGTCATTTGCTCATATTGGACTTGATGATCTTAAAGGTCTTTTCCAACCTAGATGATTCTATATTCTTTTAACAGTACGAAATCTGTTCACTCTGCAATTCTTATTACATATGAGTCTTAGCAGAACATTCTTTGCAGCTCCTCAATTTAAAAGTCAAGTGCCTGTTTGACATTGCTGAATAGAGCTACATTATTGTAAAAATTATTCTAAATATTTACTACTTCTGTAGATCTCTTATATACTATATACTCTATATACTACAACTCTCCAAGCTCTGACTTGACAAAGGACAAAAATGGAAAACATTTTATAAAAAAGGAAACTGGAGCGTGGAGAAGTTTTTGGTTCAGTCATGGGGCTAGTCATGGACAAAGCAAGGAGTAGTACCCAGAGGTCTAAAACGCAGGCTACACTACCTACAAAAACATTGACAGGAAAACAAGTAAAAAGAAACAGAGCAAAGTAATGAAAGGTGGTTGTTTATCTTCTCTGGTGACAGAAAGGAGGAATGTAGTGAACTGTACAAAGCAAGGAATTTCAGTGCTCATCCACTCAATTAGTCTTGGGACCACTTCTTTTAAGGACTTTTGGTGCAATTTCCAGAGAAACAAGGATCAAAATAATTGAAGCTTAGACCTTCACAGATCATCTCACTGAAGAATTTGAATGGCTGAAGAACATTTTACCAGTTCATTTGTTTATAGTCTCTTTCTTCCATCTAATGGTCAGCAAAACTACTCCACAAAAATTCCATTAAGTTTTATAATTACTATTTATTGGCTACCTTGGATCCTTTACTTCCAGCCTCTTCCGTCTCTTGAGTAATTGATCTTCAAAATGCCTCTTTTTGGGTTATGTATTGCTCCAATCCATATCAGAGAGTTGAATTAGCGCAATACATCATAAAGGAGTTGCTATTCTATTACTCATTGATGTAACCACCTGACAACAGCATCTACGGAATGGTCCAATTTTAAATCTAATGTTTGGCCTCAGCATTCAACTATTTAAGGTTATTTTTTTAAGGATTTACTCAATAAAGAGTCATAGTGAAAGCAATATATCTTTGATAGAAGAAGCCATTCTCAGTAAAGGAAAACCATGGATCTGTTGGGGTGGGTTCAGAGGAGGGACACAAAGATGATCAGAGGATCAGAGGGCTGGAGCACTTCTCCTATGAGGACAGGCTGAGACAGGTGGGGTTGTTCAGCCTGGAGAAGAGAAGGATCCGGGGGCACCTTACAGCAGCCTTCCAGTACCTGAAGGGAGCTTATAAGAAAGATGGGGACAGACTTTTTAGTAGGGCCTGGGGTGATGGTTTTAAATTAAAGGAGGGTAGATTCAGGCTAGATATAAGGAAGAACAAATGAATATTTCAAGTATGGGTCCCCTTGAAATATATAACTGACATGCTACAGGTCGCCGAATATATGTTTGCTTTCCTAGAGATAGTTTTCTGTCTTTGTATCCACCTATGTATCCAATATTGGGTGTTTTGAGAAGGCTTTGTTTGGCAATTTAGGGTTCTTTTTCACCTTGGCCCAAGGATGTAAAATCCTACTTTGGATCCCCTGAAAAATAAAGTAACTTGTCATTATTCTTCTTCAGTCTCTGTTCTTCACAAATAATAGAATACTCTACTTCTAATCTGCACTGAATTTTTATGATCTAGGTACCAGGCTCCTGAAAAGCAACCAGTAGACAAGATTTCAGCCAAAGCAAGACAGTAATTGGGGGGGTAACCCATACTGGTGGTGGCAGGGGAGACAAGGCTGCGTGGCACTTCTGAGCCAAAGCAGAGCTCACAAATGAGTTACAAGCCCTTTACCCTGCTAGTCAACAAGGAATTCATAGCCATAGACATCCAAATCTTTGCAGTGAGAATGTATCTGCTTCATACCAAGTCACACTGAATTGCGTAACTAGGATGTGAGGGAGGGTTTTATTTACTTATTTTTACACAAATACATCATCCCTTTACACTTATGTTTTGGAATAAGGGTGCAATTAAAAAATTGCCCAACTTCATCAAAACAGCGAGGAACTAATAAACTGTAGCCATCCTGATATTGCACCATAGGCATCCCTGGCACTTTGAAAATGTTTAAGAATACTCAAAATTCTGGCTCAGTTGCCTACATTCCCTAAGGACCACTTGTAAAACAAGATGTTTGTAACTTAATGAGATTGACCCATAGCACTTTTTAAAAATAAATAAATATAACAAGGAAATTAGGGCTTGAGGATTTCCAAGAACAATAGAGCTATCCATGCAAAGGTCGTGTCCAACTTGTATCAGTTCCCTGTGCTCTTAGTCTTTTATATGTAAATATTTTCTGTTAACTTTTTACTGTTACATATTGTTCTGTTGTCTCCTACTGTAGATATAAAGAAACAGAGCTCTGAGTAGGGCCAAATTAAAATTGTATTAGAAGTTTCATTTAAACCCACTATTTATTATTCTCCTTCTCAACCTGCTGCAGATAACAGTAAAGATAAGAATTAACAAATTAAATCCAAATGTAAATGGTATCAATAAGATGCATAAGTTCCAGTGAGACTGTGAATTAATTCTGTTCATGGGGAAAATACCTAAATAACTTGTGGCAAGTTATTAAGTCTTCCTGTCCCTTGTGGTGTAGCTTCTATAACTCATGGAGTTCATTAAAGGGTTTGCATAAATATAGATCATCCATGGAAAATAATTAATCCTGTTACCTGTTTGGTAGCCTGGGTGTTCTATCTTATTAAATATTCCATATAAATATTAATAGTCCAGGAAAAATGCTTATGGAAAATGTAAAATTTCTAATTTTGCTTTTATATTTTACTGTAGTATTTAGCTGCCTTTTTGTCTTCTTTTTTTTTTTTATAAGTAAACATCTATGTGCTTAGTGTCAGGGCATAATTAAGGTAGCAAACCCAGGCATTAATAACTCATTACATAGTGAGGCTAGTCATAATCCATTAAACTCTATAAAAGATTTTTCATTGATTTCAATGAAAGCAAGGTCAAACCCACTGAGTTTCAAGATAATTCCTGCAAAGTATCCATTAAATAATAAAGGGGATTATGAATAACTGGACACTAAGATGTTTTCTTTTATCATTAGATTAATATTTTAAATTATCTTGAGTGCAAGCAATACTCAAGAAACAAAGCATTGCAGCTTGTCTGCAAAAAAGTATGTTGTTAAATAATTAACCCAGCTGAACCTGAATGAATGGTAGTTTATACCAGTAATTCTAGAACAACTTAAAGTAATAGGTAATTGTTTTTCAGAATTGTCAGAAAATTTGCATAAGTAAAATATATGCTATATATTTATAGAAGAAATGTTTGTGAAGAGAGCAAACTAACAATTTTAGATAAAGAGTAACTCCATACATCTTTTTAGACTTCTCTGAGAAAACCCCACATTTATCCAGGAATCATAAATTCATTACTATTTTGTACTGAATGGATGAGGAAGGACTACAACTACATAAGAACATAAAGTAAGTAAGATAATGGATTAATAAAAAACTATTAAAAAGAACCATAAGTAGGGGTAACTACCCTTAAGGGAAATCTATGAACAAAACAGATGACTAAAAGTCTCCTTAAAGATTGCAAAGCTTACCCCCTGACAAGCTCCCCATGACAAGGGGGGGTGGCTCCAACCCCTGCCCCCCTCATGTCTCTGCTGGCCTTCTGCCCCCTGCGGAGATCTGGCACAGCCTCCTCCTGGGCAGCACCCACCCAGCAAATGCCCTGTGGAGGAGGTGGGAAGCAGAGCGGCATTTCCATGCTACTGTCCACATACCTGCACGCTTTTCTTTGTATTTTTCTGACTTATTTAAACTAATTTTGAACCAGTGAAATGAGTCTTTGAATGTCCCCTTAGGTCAAGTATTGCAGGATGTGGTGGACAAGAGCTACACCTACCTGCTACAAGTTGCTCCATTGTAACAGAGAAAGCAAAACAGGATACCTGCCCAGTCACAGCTGCCCCAACTTTCAATCACCTAACTGATTATCTTGAACAGACGGTAAATAAACTTTCAGGTGTTCAAATTGTGCTGCTGAATTGCAGTGTGAAGTTGACCACCCTTTCTATAGGATGGTCAAAGCCAGTATGAGCGAGGCAAATCATTGTCATAGCCTGTCACATAAAAGGGTATGAGTCTGATGCATGGCTGAGGGACGCCCTCCCATTGAGTCATGATGTTCAGAAAGGAAACTCCTTCTCAGAGAGGAGCTGAGGTGCGGCTAGGTCCAGTCTTAGTCCAAGACTTGGTCAATGGTTTATGTCTAAAGGATTATGCGTGTAGCCACTTGTAAGAGTCAATGTTTGCCTCTCAGAGCCCTCTAAAAGACAGTTTTGTAAAATTGAAAAAAAGGTAATTTATTAAGACGACAGTTATAGAAAGTTCGGAATTGCCACTGCTAAATACACTTACTGCATTGGCACTAATATATGATGATAGTGCTAGCAAAATGCTGTTCCAGGTATTCTTCATCAAAAGGTGAAGGCACAATGCTTCAAGAAGGCATCCCCAGTCATTTCATTTAATTCTTTATTGGTTATACAGTATATCAGTAATGCTAAAATATAATTCAAAATGTTGGGTTTTTTGTGTTTGTTTTTTTTTTTCAAATACAAGTGTATTGCAGTATCAAACATCTGTAAAAGTAGGTAATACTGAAAATTTCCATTACAGAGATTTTTGTGATAGCTTTGCACTGATGTGTGGATGAATCTGCATTTCATTCTCCTTTCAGACACATCTTTGTGTTTTGTTGTCAAAAAGTACAGCAAATAACTGTGTATATTTGTGACCTTCCTTGTATTTAACTGCAAACCATTTTGAATGCAAGTACAGTGAAAATGTGTTCTCCTCATGACAGATCATCTGAGAATTAACCATCTCAAAGCCCTGTGGACAGTATTATTACTTATTATATTTAAATATTCTTCTTAACAGTAATTCAGTTCATTACTATTTAGGTATATCATTGCCAAGGATTAGTTCCCATTGGTGTCCTTCAATTGCTTTATGAAATGGGCATAAAAATTGCATGGATGAAAGGAGGAGTGTTCTATGTGGAAAGAACAAAGGCAAGAAAGAATTTCATATCTCTTTGATGTCACTTAGCTTCAGGTAGAGAGCATTACACCTTGCAGGAGCGCTAATTAAAACCAATAGTTATTTCGTTTACTTGACATACCTTGAAAATAGCTTGTAAAACTTGGCATTCCTGACAAGAGGAAGATCCTGAATCCATGAACATGTATGATTTACAAGTCTTCCTCCTTTTCCCTTACAGACATAAATATAATGATCTTTGAATGTAAGAACCAAAGAGTGGAGCTGTGCATACTAATCATGATAATTCACACTAGGGAAGATCCTTTTTGTTTCCTGCTGTCTTTGGGAGATCAATGAAGGAGAACTAATTAACCTAAGTGTGATATTGACAATGTTTTCTCTATAATTGTTTCTAACAAACAACATAATTTCTAACCTAAGACAAAGCTGACACTTAACATCACCTCCTCGGAGAATGGTCTCTAGCGTGCCGCTCGCTCACCCCTCCCCCAGCGGTAAGGACAAAAGCCTCGTGGGTTGCGGTAAGGACAGTTTACTGGGACAGCAAGGGAGAGGGAAACAATAACAGTACTGATAACAGATATACACAATGAGTGAGAACAGAAAGCAATTTACCAGTCTGATGACCAACTGGATGCTCAGCCCGCCCCAGAGCCACACCGAACCCGCCCCTCCCCGACCAGCCCCCTGTTATGGTGAGCATGGTGTCACATGGTATGGAATAGCCCCCCGCCAGCCTGGCTCACCTATCTCTGTCCTAGCCAGAGCCAGGACATCTTCTTATTCTTTCCCCTAGTGACAGAAGTCTCAAATACACCACACACTTTCTCTAATCTTCTTAAGGAAATATTGTTGGAGTGATGTCAAATTCAGTCTTGGATCAAAATCAGTAAATTATTTCATTTTTCTTTGTTTTAGTAACATTGGTTATTTCACCACAAATAACCCATATGGCCAAGAACAGATTAATAGGCAAATACCATGAAGTGCTCATGAAAAATAATGTTTTGCTCTGGGAAAGATCTTCCAAAATGTGTGAAGTGTAAAAAAGAATGTACATAAAAATAATTCCTCTTCAAAATGTATTTGATGGAAGCTTTCAATGTCAGCTATCATGAGCCAATTACACAGAAGAAAAACAAACAAACAAACAAACAAAAAACTCACATCTTCCTGACCCCATGGTGTATTTTTCTGTAATGAAGACTTGGACCATTGAGGGTAATGTCAAAACGATTAATATCTTTGCACTCAAAGTGGAATGAAGGACTTTTCTTGACAATTTGGGGGGGATTTTGCTGCTTTGAGTGTGCTGTTTGTAAATGTTGTTTTTCAGCTAGAGAGTTTTCTGTTGGGTAACTTTAGAGTAACTCCATTGCTTGTCTGATTTTTATGGTGTAGTCCAGACAAATGGAACAGTCAACAAACGGGTAATTTGAACCACTGTGCATTATTAACCTGCTATCCACCATTACATCGTACTGTATTTCCCTGGTTATTCTCTAACCATCCATGGCTAAATACTTTGTCCTTCACTTTCACTTCTTCCTTTAATCTCCAAGAGCTGGCATGCCATTTCTCTTCTGTCTGACCTGAGGCTGATGAGTACATGTAGAGAAATCTGCTTTTTGTAGATCCTGATTCAACACAAAGAACTGTTTATCCTTAGGTTTCAGCATGCTGCCCTGTAAAAGTTTGTCTGCTGCTATGTACAATAATCTCAGACTAAAAGTTTTTAAGACAAGACAGATTGTGTAACATATGCCCTTGCAATAAGGTATTTTCATTGATTCACAGCACCACAGATCTGCACAAGCTGGAAGGAACCTCAGGAAATCTCTACTCCTGCCTCCTGCTCAAAACCCAGGATCAGCCATGAATTCAGACCAGGTTGCTCGGAGCTTTATCTGATCAGATCTCAAAAATACCCAAACACAAGGACACATCCTAGGATAATGCCCTGTGTCACTCTTACTTGCCACAGCCATTCAGGTAAAGTATAACCCATTAAGCACTATTCTATAAACTCAACCATCCAATCATATTTTTACCCATTGACTTGTCCACCCATCCAGACCACAACATCCTAATTGGATACAAGAATATCATGGGAGAGAGTGTCAAAAGCCTTTTGAAACACAGGTAAGTGACATTCATTGCCCTTCTTTCATCCACAGATGTAGTCATTTTGTCATAGAAGGCAGTGACATTGGTCAGCATGACTTATCCTTGGTAAAATTAAAATCCTTTCCTCTTTGAACCCTGTTCCTAAGCACAAAAGTGTGGAAGACCTTACTGTGGAAGACTAAGGCAAAGACATTGAATATGACAAAGCCCTTATCTGCATTTGCTGTCACTAAATCATCTGTCCCATTCAACAGCAGGCCCACATTTTTTGTTTACTCTTTTCCTACTGAGGCAGTGGTAGAAGCTCTTGTTGCTCTTGCCAGTTTTCCAGATACCGTCCATGCATTCCTGGGCAATATTAATCCTTTGTAGCCTGTCCTCACTTTCCCTTCCTTCATATTTTTTTTTCTATTTTTCTTTTCTTTTCTTTTTCCTTTTCACTTTCCCTTTTCACCTTGGAGCACTGTCACAAGTTCTTCCTTTAGCCAGGCTGGTCTCCTGATATGTCCACTCAGTTTCCTGAGCACTAGGATGGACCATTCTTGTGCTTTGGTAAAGGATGCATTTGAAACTGACAGGTTTCTTGAGGTCCTTTGAGCTTCAGAGCTACACCCCATGGGATCTCATCTCCCAGCTACCTGAATAAAGAAACAGAAACACTGTGGTCGTAAAAGCCAAGGTACCACCTGCAAAACTGACCATGCTGCCAGCTGTTAACTTGTAAAGTACATTTACCCCCACTTGAGTCTTTCCCCTTGACCTGAAAGATTAAGGAGGACATCAGGTGAGTCCCTGTGTCTCAGTCTTTTTCCCAGAGGTCTCTGTAGGCACTCCTGATTTGCTCCACATACTCCTTGGTAGTGTCATTGGTGCCCACATCGATGAGCAACATGAGATCAAGGGCTGGAGAAGCCTTGGCAGTCTCTGCAACATCGCAGATCCTGTCCTCCAGAAAGCATCAAACCTCCAGTGACAACATGGCTGCTCAGCTGATGGTGTCTCCCTGCATTCATCCTCACCAACCAATTCCTCCTGTTGCTGACTTTTGGTTCAGGCCCAGCTGGTTCCTGGAGTTTGTCTTAATGGAGCTTGATCCTCTCCACTGCCTATTAGAGCACTTTTTGTTAATTCAAGTTGGAGGGCAGAGAAGCAGCGTTGCTCCTGTTGTCAGAAGTCACAAACCTCTAGCTTTCACCATTTTGAGAGTATCCAGCCACCACACGTTCAAGCCTCCACCTGTCCGTCCTTCCTTGCATCATGTGGCTCAGGATGTCTGCAGGGTTTATGTGAAGACTCTGCCTCTCATTCATGAGGGAGCTATTTGAGGCTTATCGCTTGGAAATTTCTGCAATATCAAGTTGTTCTGAACCATACTGTGCTGCCTCAAGAAAATTGCCTTACATATATTAAGTATATCAGAATAAGCAAAAGCATTTTACTTCAAAATCTGTTTATATCTAAATGCCATCTGCTGCTGGGTGGGTTTTTTAATGAAATAAATGTTGATATGCTACAAAGGTCATACTTACTGCTCTATTGATATTTTAGCATGACACCCAATTTTGAAGAAGAATATCATGCAGAAACAATTTGTTTTGCTATAGAGACTATGTGTAAAGTTTAAATATTCTATCATAAAATAAAGGAGAGTTTCTATACCTTAGGCACACTGGAATCAGTAAATTCATTCTTTTTAGGACAGCTGCATGCTAGTGTTACATCACTGGGAGTTATTGATAAAAGGAACCTATGGAGAACACAGGAAGAACAGAGCAAACATTGTGTAGTGGCAGTGATCACTACTCCTTCTATAGCCAATTTCTATGATCCTTCTATTGTACTTTCAGACATTCAAGTAGTAGGTAAGAATTCCTATAATTCATGTCCTGTGATGTCTTAGATTACATCAAAATGCCTCTTTGCAAAGGTGGTTATGTTATTCTTTCTAGTAGCAGAAGATAATATCATTCTGAGAATGTCTTAATGTGAAACATGAACTTTAACACTGCAATGTAAACATCTCTATAAAATACTCCTGACAATATCCCTGTTCCACATATTTCTCTCTGACATTATGTGTTGCCATCTGTTAGAGAATGGTTCTGTCACTCATTGCTGGATCTCAGGTAAATAATGAGTAAAAACACTGTTCCTTAAGAAAAGACCAAAAAACAAAACAAACACTACCTTGGTCCTATTTTTATCATTACTAATACTGTTTGTGGTCAAAACTAGAGTCAGATAAGCAATGGCATTTTTGGTGTTGCTCTCTTTGGCTACAATATCACAATATTGAAAAGCTGGCATCATAACATCCTAGCAGGCTGCCTATGCTCTCCCTGTGCCTGGCGAGGCACGCACAACGGAAAGCACAGCCTTGTTAGAAGGCATTGCAGAATCCCAGTTAACTAAGGGGGACATGCTAAACACAATGTTGTGTCTTAAAACTTGCTCTGCTTTGAGACCTTAACGTGTCATTTGGTGCTTGTGGGGACAGCTTCTTCTGCTAAGACTTCAGAGGTCTCCTCTCCTCAATTAGTGGAAGCACTAACTATAAACTTCTCCCATTCTTGCTTCATGTTTCTAGTACAAAATCTGACTTCTTCTGGGCAGATGGAAAGGAGAGAGAGAGCATGAGGGACAGGGAGGGGTCTGGTGCAGAGAGCCCAGGAGTGGGTGAGGGCATTCCCCTAAAGGCAGGCAAGCATGACTGCAAATCCCTGCAGTACAGACATAAGCTCTGCCATTGAGTTATCACATGGAATCGTGACAAAGGCAGCAGGAATATTATTTCACAGGACATCGTGACTGCCATGGTGACTGCTGCAAGGCTCTCTCTGGGAGATGGACATGAGGAAGCCTGCTGGTCCACTGCCTTCAGGGAAAGAGCACCCACTCTCTTGGATCCACAGACAGCTAAAGTATAAGGCTAATTTCAAGTTGGTCAAAATTTATAATAATTTGTGCACGTGCAAGCGCGGAATGAAGGTGTTCAGTCATTACGATGTTCAATACTGAGAATGTTACAGAGCCTGGGAAACTCCATAATTAAGAACAGAAGAACAGTTTTTTTGAAAACTGTATTTTTATTAGACTTCTAAATCATTGGCTTCAATCTCTCTGCAGAAACCATTGTGGAACAGTTACAAACGGATCTGGAAAAATCTGATAGCTAACAATGGCACAGCCTAGATCCTTTAAGACACAATTTTCAGATGCTCAGAGCTCAATTTTTTCTTTTCTTTTCTTTTTTTTTTTTTTTAACAGACTTTAGTCTGTGCAGTGAGAGAGGATTAAGATGAGGAAAATCTGTGTGGTTTAGAATAACTAAAGACAGCTTCATAGCACAAATGTGCCAAATAGCGTTCGTCTTACGTTGGATCTTTTTATGTGCATAATACCCGCCAATAAGTATATCGTCATCATACTCCTGACTCAAGCATTGAGTTGTCGTGACTTCAGGGGTGCAGCCTACATTGTATTCTTACTCATATATGTATATTTTAATAAACTATTCAGCCTGAGGTATTAATGTGATAGCTACAAACTGGGAACTTCCAACTTAATTCTTTTTAAGCAGTACCTAATGATTCCTCAAGTTAAAGAACGTGTGATTTTCACTCTCTCCTTATTTTAATCATTAAATGGGTACTTTCAGAAGCAGCTTGTTTTAAGTGCGTGCTACTTCTACTAATCCATCGTAAAATAACAGGGTAGAAGTGCCACTTTCTGTTACCACTTTTTTAAGAGCGATGCACCTGTAGACCTTCCAAGCCTCAACAACATGCTGTAAAAAAGAAAAGATCGAAGTAATCTGTTGAACTGTTAACATTTGCACCATCAAAAGATTGCTTTGTTTTCTGTGTTTTAGCTCTTACCTTCTTAATTCTGGCAAAGCAAGGCCTCAAGAAATAATAATTTTAAAAAAAAATCAAGTAGATTTCCAGCCATACAACCACAGTTTTCAGAAATTACACCACCGAAAAATGGAACAGAACAATCTTTCCACTATAAATCTTGTTACATTTGCAACCAGAATGTCAATTTTGAGATTGAAATCTCAGTGTCTTGACATGATGTAGTAATCTGAAGACCATAGGCAATGTTGCTCCCCTGACTCTTTCCTGTTGCTCATAGACTCAGAAAATGAATACTGGTTTTCAACCTTTGATACCATTGTGCTCTGCTTTAATATTTATTGTTTACTGTCAGTTTGACAATATATATATTTATTGTCAGTTTGAGAAAGATTTTCATTTAGCAAAGACACATTTGCAAGACAAATAGAATACTTACTTCAAAAGAAAACAAAGGGTAACTTTAAAAGATAGTTGGTGAAAGACCTGCATGTTTCAATTTCTTCTCAAAACTAAAATGTTTAAATATATAGTTTGCATCATAAGGCTGATGAACTGTCTTTTGCAGAGCTCTGCTGTCAAACAGTAGCTACAGAAATTCAGTGCAGTCTTGCACTACTTGCTGAACGACGTAATCACCTTTAACTGACTGGCCACCTAAAACTCATAGTTACAATGAACTTATGTGGGCACTATCTGTTTAATTTCATGGTTCCACAAGTTACTTGGGGCTACAGCTATCAAAAAATTGAAGTATTGCAATTATCAACCCTGCAGAAAAATGTTAAGTGTTTTGCTGCTTCGGTTCCATCCACAGTCTTGAGCCACACATTTTATTGGAGGTCAGTCACCCATCATTAGAGCAATGTGAACTGCAGGACAGGCTGGCTGCTGGAGCCTTGAGTCATGGTACACATACCTTATTACACGATATACCGCACAGCTTTTTTGTTGGAAAGGAAAAGGGCTTTTTAAAGGAAGTCTGTCTTTAAAATGAAAAACAGAGTGGCCTGTTTAGTATGACTTCATTTAATTCTGCAGCTCATTGTTATTTTAAACATTTTTTTTACACAGAAAACACTGCTTAGTAATTCTTTCCCAATTTTTATGCTCTGTGATATTTCATATGCTATTAGTTCAGTGCTTTACAATTTTTTAAAATGCACGTTCTGTTCTCATACTGTTTGTTTATTGGATACTAGAAAAAAATCACCTGTTGATCACATATCTGTTTACTTACTTTATGCAGTCTTCCAAGTATTTCTTTGCAAATATCCTGCCTGTAGGCCAAAGTGAGTAGTTTACGAATTTATGCAATGACCACAATGTAGAAAGTAAGCACTTGCTAACAGCTACCACACATGACACATCATATACAAATATGGATCCAATTTTCATAATAAGAAGACATATAACATTCTAAATACCACTACCACAGCTTTTATTGACAATTGAATGCTAGTTATAATAGATATAGAATCAACATGGAAAATTATCTTTTCTAATATAAAGGGAAAGATATATGTATTTCTATGTTAAGAATGCTGCATCTCAGAATTTTTTATACTGGACTCTGTTCAGAGAAAGTGACCACGTAATCAGTAATACTACTGATGCCACACATTAAAGGAGAGAGCCACATCTTATTCTGTCTCAGAGACTCTATTTTTGTCACTTCTTGCTTTGTGGCTTTCCTTAGTCCTAAAAAAGCAGGTACATGTAGCACTGAGAAATGCAATGGTATTACCTGAAATGAGAAGGTTTTGTCATTGTTCTCAGCCCAGTATCCAAAGCAAAGACATCAGTAGCAAACAAGAAAACACTGCAAAACTATGAAGGACTGTTTGTCTTTTAGGTAAACTGAGGCTGGATGTAGTTTAAACAGAAGGAAAAAATATTCTGGGAATTAAGTTCTTATGAATATGTAGGATATACGAAAGCAATGCCTGCAGATTTCACATAGAAAATTTTAAACATCTCACCTTCACTTCAGAACAATACATCTGATTTCAGCTTAGAAATTAAATTTAAAAAGCTTGGAGAAAATAGTAACCTACTGTCTCATCTTAAGCTTTTGATATTCATTGTTTGTGTTCTCTGGGTTCTCAAATACAGAGAGGAAAAACTAGAGTTGCAAACACAAAAATAAATTACAGAAGAGTGGTAATACCTTTAACTGCCATTTTGCACCATCTGTGAATCTCACTAGTGCACATCTCACTGAATTACTTTACCCTTGAGTAATTTGCTGTTTTTTCAAGAAAAAACATGCTGTCTTTGTAAGCAAAGCAGAACTTAGGTGGTACTTTCCTCTTCCTACAACCATACCTGCTTGACAGAGGTACCTCCAGATTAGAGCTCTGGATCCAGGTAGGGAGCAGAGCTGCTCTTGGATGTTTCAGTGGGATCTGTCTGAGATGCTGACCAGATCCCAGGCCTTGGCACAGCACAACAGCCAACTGAACAGCTCTCCTGTGGGGCTGAAATCATTTTACAGCACTGTTATGGGAAATCCCAAAATAACCTAGAAATGTTTGTACTGTTATTACTAAGTCTTCTTAATTCATCTTTGGAAGACTGTCCATCTCTTTTTTTGTCTCTGAAATTGTATTGGGTTTGCGTGGTAAGGTCTTGGTAGTGGGGGGGCTGCAGGGGTGTCTTCTGCAGGAAGCTGCTAGAAGCTTTCCCTGTGTCTGATAGAGCCAATACCAGCTGGCTCCAAGGCATACCCACCGCTGGCCAAAGCTGAGCCCATCAGTGATGGTGGTAGCACTTCTGGGATAATGTATTTAAGAAGGGGAAAAAAGGGAGCAGGTTTGCTGGCAGGACTTGTAACTCCGTGGAAGGGACCCACACTGAAGCAGTTTGTGAAGAACTGTAGCCTCTGGGAAGGACGCATGTTGGAGAATTTTGTGGAGGACTGTCTCCCATGGGAGGGACCCCACGCTGGAGCAGGGGAAGAGTGTGAGGAGGAAGGAGCAGCAGAGACAACATGTGATGAATTGACCACAACCCCCACTCCCTGTCTCCCTGCACTGCTTGGGAGAGGAGGTAGAGGAAATTGGGAGTGAGGTTGAGCCCAGGAAGAAGGGAGGGGTGGGGGGAAGGTATTTTTAAGATTTGGTTTTATTTCTCATTATCCTACTCTGATTTGATTGGAAATAAATTATATTAATTTTTACTCAAGTTGAGTCTGTTTGCCAATGATGGTTATTGGTGAATGATGTCTCAGTCCTTATCTTGACCCACGAGCTTTTCATTATATTTTCTCTCCCCTGTCCAGCTGAGGAGGGGAGTGATATAGTGGCTTTGGAGGGCAGCTGGCCTCCATCCAGGGTCAACCCACCATCACAATAAAACAATTATCTATTTATCTAATGGCTTTTTTTTTTTTTTTTTTTCTTTCTTGGATAAAGCCTCCTTTCACCAAAATCTGACATAAAGCACAAATCCATATATCCTGAATACTATATCAAGTCCAGTATTTTGGAAACTTCGTCTTCCTACTTGAGTCCCCTACACCTTACAAATGGCTTACTATATTCAACCATGTGGCTTCACATTTCAGTTTATGCTGAAGGTTCACAGATCCTCTCTTGCATCTTGCTTTGTCTTCTACTGTGTCTGCCTACAGTTTCAGAAAGCAACATTATTGGACATGTGGGCATTGAAGATGAAGATTTTAGTTCTCACTTTCAAGATCATTATGCCATGTCCTTGTGCCAAGGAATTCAACCACCTTTCTGCTTGTGTCATTCTAACCCCTTCAGCTTGCAGCTGCCTCTTCCCTGAGCTATCCAATCATTCTTCAGGGTCATCTACTACTCTCCTCACTGTCACAGTAAAGAATAATTCCCATGAGAGCTAGATGACTAGAAACAAAGATCTTCAAAGGAGAGCTATCAGAAACAAATTGTTGATATTGATTGACCACCTCACAGGATTTGAGTACTTTGAGTTTTCTCCCATACACAGTGATCCATAAGAATCGGAACAAGCTTGTCCACCTCACAGTCCTCCTGGTATGAAGTGGGCTGCCTTGACTGTTTTCTGTCACTGTCAAGAGCTTGACAGCACTAACAGTCAATCAGAAATCTCCCCTTACTCTCTAAACTGCCAAGCTGGTTTCTTTAAGGATTGCCTTCTGCAGTAAGAATTTTATTTTTCCTCTTGTAGGAAAGTAAAACTGCCCCCACCCAAAGACTTATGCAAATGGAGAGTAATTTAAACAGTTATTACCCACCTGGTAGCTGGAAGAAATACTAACCTCAAGGCTGGAAAATTAATCTGTCTTGTTTAAATACTGGAAGGACCTCTCTGTTTTTGTGCTTGCAGAAGTAGACCAAACAAGGACAAAGGATCCCCCACCTGGGAATGAATGAGGAGCAGACCAAGAACTCATGGGTCAGGGTTAAAGGGATGCCAGTGACTAGTGACACTGTAGTGGGGGTCTGCTACAGGTCACCCAACCAGGAAGATTGAGCAGAAGAGGCCCTCTATAGACAGGAAGGAGCAGCCTCATGCTCACAAGCCCTGGTCCTCATGGGGGACTTCAACCACCCCAATGTCTGCTGGAGGGACAACACAACAGGGCATAACCAATCCAGGAGGTTCCTGGAAGGCATGGATGATAACTTCCTTCTCCAAGTGACAGAGGAGCCAACAAGGAGAGGTGCCGTGCTGGACCTTGTTCTCACCGACAAAGAGGGGTTGGTGGGGAATGTGAAGCTCAAGGACAGCCTTGGCTGCAGTGACCGTGAAATGGTGGAGTTCAAGATCCTCAGGGAAGCAAGGAGGGTGGACTGCAAACTCATTACCCTGGACTTCAGGAGAACAGACTTTGGCCTTTTCAGAGATCTGCTTGGTAGACTACCATGGGATAAAGCCCTGGAGGGGAGAGGGTCTCAGGAAAGCTGCTTAGTATTCAAGGATCACCTCCTCCAAGCTTAGGAGTGATGCATCTCAGCAAAGAGGAAGTCAGGCAAAAACGCCAGGAGGCTTGCATGGATGAACAAGGAGCTCCTGGGTAGACTCAAACACAAAAAGGAATCCTAGAGAGGGTGGAGGCAAGGGCAGGTAGCCTGAGAGGAATACAGAGAAATTTTCCAAGCAGCCAGGGATCACATTAGGAAAACTAAAGCCTTGATAGAATTAAATCTGGTCAGGGACATCAAGGGCAACAAGAAAAGCTTCCATAGGTAAGTCAGTGATGAAAGGAAGACTAGGGAAAATGTGGGCCCTCTCCAGAAGGAAACTGGACACCTGTTTGCCTGGGATATGGAGCAGGCTGAGGTACTCAATGACCTTTTTGCCTCAGTCTTCACTGGCAAGTGCTCTAGCCACACCACCCAAGTCTCAGAAGGCAAGGGTAGGGACTGGGAGAATGAAGAACTGCCCACTGTAGAAGAATATCAGGCTTGGGATTGTCTAATGAACCTGAAGGTGCACTAGTCCATGGGACATGATGAGATGCATCCATGGGTCCTGAGGGAACTGGAGTACAAAGTGGCTAAGCCACTACCCATCATATTCGAGAAGCCATGGTAGTCTGGTGAAGTTCCCACTGACTGGAAAAGGGGAAACATAACCCCCATTTTTAAAAAGGGAAAAAAGGAAGACCCAGGAAATTACAGAGTGGTCAGTGTCACCTCTGTGCCTGGCAAGATCATGGAGAAGATTCTCTGGGAAACTATGCTCAGGCAACATGGAAAATAAGGAGGAAAATAAGGTGACAGCCAACATGGCTTCACTAAGGAAAAATTTTGCCTAACAAATTTGGTGGCCTGCTACAACAGGATTACAGCATTGGCGGATAAGGGCATAGCAACTGACTTCATCTACTTGAACTTGTGCAAAGCATTTGACACTGTCCTGCACAGCATCCTTGTCTCTAAATTGGAGAGACACGGATTTGATGGATGGACCCCTAGGTGGATAAGGAATTGGCTGGATGGTTGCACACAAAGTGTTGTGGCTAATGGTTCGATGTCCAAATAGACATCAGTGACAAGTGGCATTCCTCAGGGGTCAGTGTTGGGACTGGCGCTTTTTAACATCTTTGTCAGTGACACGGACAGTGGGATCGAATGCACTCACAGCAAGTTTGCTGATGACACTAAGCTGTGTGGTATGGTCGACACGCTGGAGGAAACGGATGCCATCCAAAGGGACCTTGACAGGCTTGAGAGGTGGGCCCATGTGAACCGCATGAAGTTCAACAAGGCCAAGTGCAAGATCCTGCACATGAGTCGGGGCAATCCCAAGCACAACTACAGGCTGAGTAGAGAATGGATTGAAAGCAGCCCTGAGGAGAAGGACGCAGGGGTGTTGGTCGATGAAAAGCTTAACATGAGACAGAAATGTGCACTTCCAGCCCAGAAAGCCAACCAAATCCTGAGCTGCATCAAAAGAAGCATGACTCTGCTCTCTCATGAGACCCCATCTGGAGTACTGTGTTCAGTTCCAGGGCCTCCAACATAAGAAAGATATGGAGCTGTTGGAGTGAGTCCAGAGGAGGGCCATGAAAATGATCAGAGGGCTGGAGCACCTCTCCTATGAGGACAGGCTGAGAGAGTTAGGGTTGTTCAGCCTGACGAAGAGAATGCTCCAGAGAGATCTTAGAGCAGCCTGCCAGTACCTAAGGGGATCTACAGGAAAGCTGGAGAGGGACTGTTTACATGGGCTTGTAATGACAGGACAAGGGATAATGGCTTTAAGCTGAAGAAGGGTAGATTGAGATTAGATATAAGGAGGAAATTATTTACAAGGAAGGTAGTGAGGAGTGGAACAGCTTACCCCTGGATGTCCCCTCCCTGGGAGTGTTCAAGGCCAGGTTGGACTGGGCTTTGGGCAACCTGGTCTAGTGGAAGCTGTCCATGCCAACGGAACTAGATAATCTCTAAGGTCCCTTCCAACCCAAACTGTTTTGTGATTCTATAAGGATCACATTTCACATATAGTCTTAGGCTTATATTTTTTCCTTTAATTTCAACTTTTGCCCATTTCCAGTGTTTCGTGGAGATAAAGAATGCTCAACTCATTGCTAAACATACTTGAGAAATTTGTCCTCCTTCTCGAAAAAAACTTTTCAATTTAAATATTCATTTCTTCTCAGCATCTTTGTCTCGAGGGATTTCTTATACAGATTGTGCACAGCTGAAAACTGAAAATCTGCATTTAGAGAGAAATCTCAGAAAAGGCCTTCTATACAAACTAAGCAGTGTTGCTTTTTTATTCCTTCCAGTATGACATGAAATATTTTTTCTCTTCTGTTCCTTAAACAATGACACTAAAGTGAGGGTTCAGAGTCCCCTAAACATTTTCAGTGAAGATGTAATAGCTCTAATTTTGTATGATGAACCAACCTTCTTGCATCAAATACCCCAAAAGCTATATTTTTCTGTTTATTTTAAATATCTTCTCCTTTTCATTCAAGTATGATGACCATATTAGATGTCAATGCAACCAAATGGGAAAGCTAAGGAATAAAATTCCTATTATATTCGTGCACAAGGTCTTGCTGCAGTCTATGTACTGTGAAAAAAGGTTAAAACTGACTGATTACATTTTAATAGGTTTTCCTAGATTTCAGTGGCTGTCATTTGTTTTCAGTCAATAATTCACTTGGTCACAGAAAGCAACACCATTGATTTTTAGTGTAGCAGTATTTGGACAAAGTGATTGTAAAATGCTTCATAACCTTTTCCACACACTGGGACAAATCCTGCCCCAGCTCATGTCCCAAGTAATATCACTGATTTCACAAAGGCTGGAGGAGACTCAGAGGAATGACGTTGGAAGCAACGTTATGAATAGTCTGTATGAGAAGAGAAATGCCTCATTCACTCATGGAATACCAAGTGCAAGGAAGAAGGGAAGAACGCAGTTTGAGAGCAAATGAAAATCTTACACTCAGAATCATCCCATGCACTCTATTGGAAGAACACTGACCCTCTTGAAAGGAATAAGAATTTTGCCATTGACATAAACAGTGAGTTTGTCATGGCCTTCTGCATTCTCCACAAAAAACTGTCTTTGCTTAAAGGGCAAATTAATGAAATCTATAGCACCAAGCATATCTGTAAGTTACAGCAAAATGTCTCTAACATGGCCAGGGTGGTTCATACCAAATCTACCAGACAGTAAAATAACAGGCAGATTTAATGAAGTGAATTCACAGTCAGCGGTTTTCCAGGAACCACACATGACTCGATACTTCTTATGATTTCCAGAGAAAACAAGTCAGTCATGTAATTGTACTTTCCGTTAATAATGGTATGTGCAAAACAGCTTCCTCAGAGTTGTGTTTTCAAGCGTTATGCTTATGATAGGGACAGATTTGCACCAGATGGCTCCCAAAAGGCCTTTGCTATAGAAAATTACAGCTTGGTGATCACAAGTTATTTTATGAAAAACATACAGAAAGCTCAGTGTCATTTAACATGTTTCCATGCAAATTAACCTATTGAAACTTGTGATCTGAAAGACAGAGGGTAAGGCAGCTTGAATGGTCAGACCCCAGAGTGATGTACTGCAATAAGTAATGATGTCTCTGAGGATCACGGTGTCCTGGACACATCATTAACAAGCTGCAGGTGTCAAAGGATCTATTGTAGTGCTGCCCTTCGAGAGAAGGAGAATGATTTCATCATCTTCTTCTGAAGACAAATCAGATTTGACTGGTGTAAGCTACAGGATACAGAAACATCAAGAAGAAAAGTGACAGTTTTTCAGAATAAAAGTATATCTAAATGGCATTGATATGCCTCTTGTTCAGAGATGGGTAAGAGAAAACCAGATGCTAGAGGCATGCCTCTCACTCTTCCATCTCCATTTTTTTAAGTTATTTTCTTCCTTTCCAGTGCATGCTGCAAGGTGGAGTATTTGGCTTTAAATCTTTCAGGTGGTTTTAGGAGACTAAAGGATATGGGACTTGTAAAAGTAATGTCACTCTGCTGAACTTTCCCATCCTGAAATGTTCTCTCACTCCAAAAGGATGCTGTTCATGGGACTGTTGTATTAAAGCTACTTAACAGCCTGTCCAAGTCAATCCATGATACATAGTTTCCAGCACTGTACCTTCCCAAGCATTAAAGGAAAATAATAACCAATACTTTAAAAAAAAAAAAAAAAATCCAGTGAATGCATTTAGCATTTATTAGAGTTGTTGTATTCTTTCTGAGTTAATCAGTAAGAAAAGTTCTATAATATTTATTTGGATCCTGGACATACCTATATATCTTCATATCTCTTTCTAAAAAGAAGAAGAAAAAAAAATCTTCTATACAAAAGAAAGCACAGAATCATTGAGTTTGAAAGGGACACCTTGAGACCAACTAGTTCACTCCCCCAGCTCAAGCAGGCTCAGCTAGAGCAGGTTACTTAGGACCATGTCCAGTTGGGTTTTGAATGTCTCCATGCATGAAGAATCTACAACATCTCTGGGCAACCTAATCCAGTGTTCAACCACACTCACAGTAAAAATATGTTTTGGTGTGTTTAGACAGAACCTCCTGTGTTTCAGTTTGTGCCCGTTGCTTCTTGTTCCATCTCTGCATCACTCAGAAGAGCCTGGCTTAGTCTTCTTTACTCCTTACATCAGGTATTTATGTGCATTGATAATATCCCCCTAAGCCTTCTTTTCTCCATGCTGAACTGTACCAACTCTATCAGCCCCTCCCCATATGTCAGACGCTCCAAGATCTTCATCGTTCAGCCCTTCACTAGACTTTCTCTGGTATGTCCATGTCTCCTGTACTGAGGAGCCCAGAACTGGATTCAGCACTCCAGATGTGTCTCACCAGTGCTGAGTAGAGGGGAAGGATCGTATCATTTGACCTGCTAGAAATGATCCTTCTGCTGCTGCCCAGGATGCTGTTGGCCACCTTTGTTACAAGAGCACATTGCTGGCTCATGGTCAACTGCTTGTCCACCAGGATCCCCAGGTCCTTCCCAGCAAAGGTGCTTCAGCTGCAAGAGTATTATACAGTATCAGAGCTATTAAAGAACCTGTAAACGGTACCATTCCTTCTGCCTGAGTGGGTTTCTTTTCTGCAACAGGAGACAGTTGCTTTAATTGTCTTTTGTTAAGACAGATTAAGATCTTACTGTCAGTTAAAGAATAAAGAATATTTAATTCTTTATTCTGGCATAATTTGTGATATTATACCACAGGCTATAGAGAGAGTTCTGCTTTTACTTAACCTACTAATACGCCTTTTGATTTACTTAAAGCCAGAATTGCTCACTAGGGATTGAAGACATCTGGACTGGAAAATGAGCCTTTCAGTCACTCAGTCTTGGCTCTAGATGAGTAATGAGTCTGAAGATTGTTCACTGAGAATATCTTTCTCATTCCCCAGAGCTTCATTTATAGGAACTGAGAGCATTAGCGCCCAGTGAGAAATTGGCTAGATGGTATTTAGCCAGAAATCAAACTACTCTCTGTTTCCAAACCATTCTAGTCAGTACAGGGTGGGGTTTTTTGAAGTGGTGTTTTTGCAGGAAACATAAGTGGAGCATAGTTTAACAGAATATTATCCCCTCTATTAGCACTGGTTTCTTGTTTTCATGTCCCAGCATGGAAAACCAGTCCAGTGTAATGTCAGTTTTGCTTTGGCTCTTCTGCCCCATGCACAAGATGTGAGGAGCCAGCTGTACAAGAACAAGGCAGTGTATGTCCTGGCTTATTTGAAGTTTCCTGCCTCATGACACATCTCAATATGAGTTGGAAGGGGATATTCTTAACACAAATGTGTAAAAGAACAGAGCCCCTATTCAGGTAGCAGTTGTATCTAACCCAGAGCCTATAAATCCAGTAACAATCAAGAATATGAAAGCACAGTTGAATTTCTACCCTCCTGAAGAGTGACCTAAGTTCTTCAACAACTAGCTGATCCTATTTGTTAGAGCTTTACTCCACTTTGCTGACTTACCATGCCTTCTCTGGATTTATCCAACTCATCCATTCTTGGCTGTGGGGAGGGGGAACCAGCAGGGCAGGTCATTCCAGGCCTTCTGCTCTCTGGGCAGGGAGAATCCTGGCTCCTTAAATTGCAGTACATCTCATATAGGTATGTACTGGTTTCGTCTATGTGCCCCTGGCTTTCCATCTCAGCCTGGAGAAGTAAGTTTAGAAGTTTGGGCTCAGTTGGAATAAAAAAGGTATTTTGTAAACAAATTAGGGCATCACTGACCACAAATGACGAAACAGGTTGAGACATGCAAAGTGTGTCAGTGTGTGGGACACAGATGATGAGATAGTTTACCTAGAAGATAAGAAGAAATATTCCTTCCTGACTAAAAAAGTTATATTTCCATACAGAAATGTGTCAATCCTGGCTCAAGTGCTTTGCCAGTAAGCAGCAGAAATTATTCCAAGATGACCTTGCTTTGCCCAGTAAGCACTTCCACTTCCCCTATTTAGAAAGTGCTAAATTCATTGCTACTTCATGGTGCTAGCTTTTGGTGGGACTCCTGGGTCCCTTCTCTGATTTACACGTAACAGAGGAATGTATTTGGAGTTGGGCATCTCTCTGTCCTGAGGTACTGTTTTTATGTCCTTCTCCATCTCAGGCTATTGCTCTGAAGAGCACTGCTTCAGACAGGTTTCCCTATGGCAGCATCAGGATACAATACTCAAGTTTAAACTCATGTCGTGGCTCTTGTTCAGTGCTAGACTGGCAAGTACTGAAACACCTGCCTTCTCCAGTGCCAGATCTGCAGAGATGAACTGGAGATAGAAGGAGTTGACGTGCCAGCTCCAGAAGTTTTGATTCAGCATTTTGACAGTTATAGCTATATCTTGGCTTTTGCTGTGAATTAATACTCCCCTCTGTCTCTTCTTAGTGACCAACTTGTTTCCTTGGCCATGTGGTATATGGGGGTTGGCAGAAGCAAGGAGAGTGACTGCACACTCATTTTTTCCTTTCAAGAGGGAGTTGTAACCACTGTGAAGAAACAATAAGGTATTGTGCAGACATTGGAAAATAGCATTAAGGTTGTTGGGCAGACTAAAATATACTGATCACAGTCTGGTTGTGTCTTGCAGAACAGGTATTTCCTTGCTGCCCAGGTCATGCTAAAAGGAAGAAAGCAGCCTAACAACAGCCTAAAAAGTCCAAGCCTTCTAGCTACAAGCCATTCACACATATGGGAAACAGTCCTCAGGCTTGGGGAGCTGCTAGGCAGTGAAAAGCTGACAGCCAATTTGGGGAGCCGATTAACTGCAAATTGGTCAGCCAGATTTGTGGAGGTGAATCCAGGCAATAATTCTTCTACAACTAACATAACTGCATTGATGGAAATGAGTCCTTACAAAGATTCTTCCAGCACAAGGGAAGAGAAGGTGACGCTGTATTCCAGGGCTGACCTGAGGGCTCAGCCTTGCCTGCTGATACTGCTGCTATGGCACCTGCATTAAACAGGCTGCCAGGCACGTGGCTCACGGCCACCAGTAGACGAGCATAAGGTGTCAAGCCACCCTGCAAGTCTGGAAGGGGAGTCTTTTCAGCTGTATGGCTTACAGTGTTAGGTCTGAAAAGCACGTCGAGCTGTTCCTAACACCTCAGAGCTGAGCAGACCGCTTCCTACGCATATTGCTTGCGTAATTCATTAAAGCTCCTGATTTAATGAAATCTGTTTAGTTTCTAAGCCCTTAATAATCCAAGGCTCTTCCACAGCCATCCTTTTAAATTTTCAACACAAAGAGTTTATTCCCTGACAGCTTTAAGCCAACTGATAGGTGAGCAGTGCTCTCTGGGTGGTTGTCTGTCTTGTAACCTGACGCATAAATGAACCCCTCTCTGTGTATGCATATATATCAGATTGCTCTTGACAGGACACATTATTCTGAAGTTCTTCAGTAAATACAGTAAGCACCAGCTGCTCTAGTCACATACCCATTCGCTACATTCTTGTCTTAAGAATTAGCTTATTGTTAAATGAGTGTTGTAAATAATCACTTCGGAGCTTTGGGGACATCCTATTTGTTCTGCCACATATACCAGCACAGCAATATCCATGCATAAGACAGATGTTTACCCATGTTAGTTTACACAGACAGAGCTCCTGAATTCTGCAGTTTAGAGAAACAAAATGCACTCATGAGAGAACAATAAGCTTTGATATTTCCTCTCCCCTCACCTCCCTGAGCCTTTCAGGAAGACGGTTTCCAGTTATGAAATGTTCATTGAAGCCTTGGTTTTGAGGCAATTAAGGCCATTCCAAAGCCAAGTGAAAGGGACTGCTAAAAGTCATAGACCCAGGCTACTCACAAAGGCAGTGAAATATTGTGTGAAAACAACTGAGGAAAGACACAGGCATTCTTAAGACAACAAGGACACTCTGGTGTGACAGGAAAGAACTTCAGGTGGTCTCCAGAAGTTGAAGTATCTCAAAGGTGCTCAAAATCTTTGTTTTGAAAAGAGTTTGAAAATGGGATAATGATGCTCTTACCCTACATCCTTAGAAAATCTCTTGATCTTAAAGTAAATACATGAGGCAGACACGGACACCTCTTCCAGGAAAAAAGAATACATGAAACATGCTACATATGCGCTGTTAGATATCTTTTTCCATATTCAAAAGAAAAAGAAAAAAAATTCTTACATGTTAGGCTTCAAATATTCAAAGGCATTCAAAGTTTTAGTACAGCATCCTTGAGAAATGTCATTTACTTAAACACCCAGTAAGGATTATTGACAAGTTTTCCCCAAACTCCTGTGTCCAGTGCAGGATATTTGTAAACCCAATTACCTAAATCAATTATCCTTTCTCAACTTGAAGAACACAGATGAGAAGTTAATAGGGTTACTTCTTGAGAAAGTCTCTTTAATCACCTCTTCAGACTGCAGGATCGTATTCTGCTAATAAAAAGTGTCATTCAGTGACAACCACTGCATAAAATCTTGTCTTACCCTGCTATATAATGAAATCCCTTGAGCTTTCAAATGTATTAAAAGTATATTTCATGCGCAGTCTTGGACTGACAGTGTTTTGGACTCAGACTCACTGGTCCTTCTTACTATACATCACTTCATATGGCCATTTTGAATTCATGACGCTTTTCTGACTTCTGAGTCTTTCCATTCAGAAACTTGGAATATGGAAAGCAATCTTTCTATGTAAAATGCTTTAGTAGTTAGAAACAGATATAATGATAATTAGTAACACACAAATTAAAAAAAAATTACTCTAGAACTAATGAACATCTAATGTAGTATTTCTCAGCAGTAAACTTTTGCCTATCAACCTATCAGAAATATAAACACTACTTGCATTTAGAAAAGGAAGACATTCAGATCATTCCATGAATTCCATCTTAATGAAAAAATACTCTTTGGAAAAATTAAAATAACGTGCCAATTTTCAGTGACTACACCAAACTATGCAGTAAATAGGTAGTTACATTAATTCAGTAAAATCCTAACACTACTGAAGTCAGGGTGAATTTTGACACTGACATAAAAACAAATATTCTTTATTATTCAGATAATTTCTGTTGCTTGTACAAGATTATAAGCATTCTTAAGTGAGTAACACTGGGTTATTTTGACATTGAAATGACATATAAAAACAGAAAAAAAAAAGAAACTTTAAAACTGAGAACAAACAATAGCATACAATCTTATTAAACATTTCATCAATACAAAAAAATGTGAAAACTTTGTGTTAGTGTGTCTTTAAATCCACTTAAAAGATTCAACTAATTATTTAAATCAATTTAAGATCCCTTGTCCCACAGTATCTGGCTCTCCAGAGTGGCAAATCTTCCCAAAGTCTATTAAAAAGTCAGCGAAATATTCATCAGACCAAGCATGAAATCTAATTTACTGTATAGGGAAAACAAAACAAAACAACAACAACAACAACAATCCAACTTTCCATTGCCCAATGCTTCCAATTTTCTGGGTTTGGTTTTTTTGGTTGGTTGGATGGTTTTGGTTTCTTTAAAGCTTTAGTCCTGCTTTTAGGGGAAAAAAAAAAAAAAAAGGAAAATTAGAATTCTTTTTTAGACAGTAACACAATATATGCAAACCACAATAAAATCATACCTGTTAATAATTAAATTACTGTTTCTTCAAAAGGAATGCATTTGTGACTAAGTTACCGCACAGTGAGATACTGATTTAATAAGCCTGATTTAATTTCAGCTGCTTAAAACTATCATCAAAGATTTTGGGGTTTTACGAAGGAACAGCAATGACAGAGGGAACCATAAGAACGTGAGACTGCCATTTCTCTGTCTCCCATTTATGATGGCTTTTGAATTAAGAGGGCTAGTAGTTTGAAAAGTCTTTGATCACAGCATAGCAGAGTCAAAAAAAACTGGGAGAAACACAACTCTAAGCTTTCTGCAGAATGATACCAGGCCCAAAGGGCAAAGGCTGTCACCGTAAATATCAGACTTCCCGTGTTCTACTTCTCTTTCATCTCTCTCTGCCATAATTGGGCCCAGTTCTGCTAAGAAATGTTTTTGTTTGCCCTTCAAACTTTTACACTGTCAAGAGAATTGTTAATATCATCATCTAATGTTTTTGATTTTTTGCTTAACAATGAGAATAACATTCTACAGTGTTAGGATAAATGAATATGTACAAATACATTAAACGTAACTTTTAGAAGCTTGAAGTAAACTGCCATCTTTGCCTGAAAATACTCTCTTGACAGGGCAGACTTTTTTCACTCATTCAGTTTTTCCTGAATGATACTGGATCTTACATTTCATCAACAACTTTTCCCATGTTGGATCAGCCATAGTTTTAATTCACTTATCACAATTGTTGTAGTCACTATTATTCATACACATATATACATAGCTTCCACTACAAAAATTTCTAAACATAATTAATCTGATCAACTTCACTCTCTGATAGTTTAGTTACAGCTGACTCTTTGCTTTACACTTACTAATACAAACATTAACTCAGGTAACCCCAGAGCCTAACCATTAAAAAATCCATTAATTGGGCAGAATCCAGCAT
The DNA here is from genome assembly GCA_013400195.1 of Aramus guarauna. Lineage (NCBI taxonomy): Eukaryota > Metazoa > Chordata > Aves > Gruiformes > Aramidae > Aramus > Aramus guarauna. The sequence continues at coordinate 63,351 of VXBL01007371.1, forward strand.
CAGCTTCCTTCTTTTTATAAATATCTCCTAGGTTATTCAGAATGTCTGTGACTCCTTCATAGCACTAGTCCTTAGAACGGAACAGAAAGGAACAGAATGGAACAGTTGGAAGGGACCTACAATGATCACCTAGACCAACTGCCTGGACTTGTTATTGATCCTTTTTTTCTCCAGTTTTGATAATTTTAACTGAAAATCTAGATCTGCTCTTCTTTGAAAACTTTATTCAGGCTGGTCATGTCATCCCTGTGACATTCCAGCAACGATATGACTATCATCTGCCCCATGCAAATTTTTCTATAGTTTCCACTGTTGATATGACTCTTCAGTTCCTCTCTTCTGCTTGTCCATCTACCAGCAGATCATTCTACCTCTACTATCTTTTACACTCTCCAGTACGTTACTTTTTCTGTCCTTGGGCCTTGTCACTTACCTCGTTCATTATGTTAAACTTTTTATGGAACTGATAACCATTCCTGTGAATGTTTTTTTCTTATTTCTTTCTACTTTTTCCTTCTCCACTGAAAACTCTTTATTCTTCAACTCCATTTTCCTGCTGTAAGCCAGTCTCTTCCTCTTCGTTCTCCTGCTCTCACAGTCACGTCTCTCCATGGTCCTTCTCTTCATCCAGTCAGGTATTTGTCTTTCCAGTCCTCTTGCTGGGCAGATGATTGTCTTTTCCTTCACCACCTTCTGCTCGTTTTGTCTGTTATATCTGCAAACTCCATTACCCTTACTGTCATCCTTGTCTATACTTCTTCTCCTCATAAGTTCTTGTTCATGAGTTCAGTTAGCAATGTAAAATGTGATCTTTATTACCTTCACATCCAATCATTTCAGTTGTCTTCTCCAATATCCAGGACCTTGTTAACCATCGCAGTATTCTTTTCAGGTTACTTCTTTTAAGAAAAAGAAGGCAAAATTTCACCTAAATTCTCTACTTTGTTTGTTTGGGTTTTTTTTTTTCCAGCTGTGCTCTCTGGTCCCTACCCTCTTATGTTATTTACAGTGTTTACTAAGATTTGTGCCCAGATCAGTTCTGATTCTCAGACCCCCAGAATGACCATTCCTGACCCATACAACAGTCCACCTAATTTGCTACCCTGTAGCTGACAGCATATTGTGCTGATTTGCTTTCTGCAAAGCTGAGAATTCAGTGGGTTTGGGAACCAAAGGAGACAAAACCAAATCAGGGTATTCAGGCATCTTCTACAGTGACCGGCATGGCCAGGGCACATTCACAGCTCACTGGCAGAGTCGCTGAAGGTGTAGCATCATCCCCACTCAAAGCAGACAGACATATTTCCCTAGAAAACATCTCTTTGCAATAGCACTTCTTCAGGAGTTAGTTGTGAAAAACAGAACTGATAAAATAAAGGGGTTAACTTTATTTAAAAAAATGCTCCCTCAGTAAATGAGCTACTCAGATTGTTTGTAAATATACAGGTAGTTCTTTAGATTGCAGTGCCTCACATCAGCTCCATTTCATCTTTGGAAAAGCATCTCACACATTTTGTAGCACTATCAATAATGAACAATACTTGGTAAAATCAAACAAGATGGGAAACTATTTGCTATTGATAGCATGAGTTAATGCAGCACCCAAACGTACATCTACAGATCGTAAATTCCCCTGATCTGTCTGCAGAATCAAAAAGCTGAACAGACTTCAAAGACCCTAAACATTTTAGCTAATCATTTAACAGACTTCTTACAATTTTAATGAAAAACATAATTTACCACAATTACAGTTTAATTACTTCACCCTCAGCATACTTTCTTATATGATAGCTATCAGATCTAATTATTTCCTTTCCATTTGAGTTTAATAAAAAAGGAATTGGGCCAATGTAATTGCTCATGTAAATCTAACTATAGTGGAGTAACACAGCTGAGCCTTTATGATACATCTACTGGGGCACCAATAGCTTAAATTGGGGAAATTTGTACTTTGGAAGAAATCCAGAAATTTTAGTGGAAATAAGACCCACTCAAATACCTCTACATTTTCACCAAAAAGCTTCAGTACAGAAGATCTAAGCCTCCATTTAAACCAATGAACACTTATGTACTGCAATTGGAAAGTGGCACAGTACACCATTCAGGACCTGAAAATGAAGTTGACGTAGCTGTCAAAACCCCGTAACAAAAATTTAAACCACTACTAGTGGAAAACAATCTAGTATCCTCAAATGTCTCAGACATACGGTGTCTTGACAGTATTGTTGGTCAGGAATTTTCTGATACCTGTTTTTACCATTGGTGCTGCTCAAACTTTCTGATATTTTCACTAGAATAAATAAAATTAAATAATAAATTTTAAACTACTAGACTGTGAATCTGGATTTGCTTTTGATGCTGCATTTCTTCAAGGCATTTTGGCATTCCCTCTGGCCCTGGCTTATAAAACACAGCACAGTTTTACCTCTGATCTAGCAGTACTGCACATCCTGCGAGCCATGCTGCTGCAGGTACACAAGCAGAGATACAGTCTCCAGTGGCCACCTGATTTACACCTTTTGGGAGACAAAGCAGCAACAGAGATGTAAATTAATGATGAAATTACAAGAAAAGAAACATTTCCAATGAAACTCTCGGAAGATGGAAGGAATTAAGCTCAAAATGACAGCACGAACTGAATGTCTTAAGTGTGTTGTTTTGATAGAAAATATCAAACAGAAAGTTTCACCATTTCCTAATTTTCTTTTTCTTCCCTGCAGAAATACTAGCATTTTCTATCATCAGAGACAAAACCTAGTTTTCATTCTGTAGTAGTCATCACTAAGTTTGGCAAAGAAGATTTTATTTGCAGCACAAAAGTCTTAATGTTGATGATATCCCTAACTTGAAGGGCCAAAGGACTTTGGTTTGGTGTTTTTTTTCCCTTTGTCTTCAGAACATTAATTTCATATTCTTAAACTGATTTGGTGCTTCTGCAGATGGAGACATATTAGTAGTCTTCACTCCCAAGCATACTCCCATTTTTCCTCTGGCTTATGTTGCCTTTCTAGTTTAACCCATACAGCTTCATGTCTTCCTTGCAAAGCTTTACCCACTGCTTAATGAAGCTTTTGAAGATTTGCAAAGACCAGGCTCCTTGCTATTTCAGAAGGAATGCCTTTGTCCATTACGCAGTAAAAGCTCTTTGCATTCTTCAGTGGTCTTTACAACTTTATTTAATCAGTCCATTATCCAGAACATAAAGTCACTTCAGTCGTCTTTCTCACACTCTAAGTGTAGCTCAACACCGACAGGATAAAAAAAAAGCTGTATGAATCTTTAATCTCTGTATTATAACACATTTGTCATCCTTTTGTTCTTTCTCTTCTTTTGAGTTAAAACCATTGTTCTGTGTACTCTTAATCAAGCAGCAAACAAGTATGACATACTTGGCATCAGTTTCACTTGAAAAATTTTCGCTTCACGTTGGCTTTTCTACACAGAAATGAAATGGGTCACCTGGCCTTTAATAAAACTGCCTGCAGCTCATCAATCTGTTAGGTTTAAGATTAATCAACACTTATATATTTCAAACAAGAATGAAGGCTGGATTTTTAAAAACACTCAGCAGCAGTCCCCTCCTTGTACTCATTGAAATCTATTGGCATCTGCCACTGATTTCAATGAGCTCAAAGAGCCAGTTTAGAAATCCTAGAAATCCTAGAAATCTCTGTGCTTTATGGTCAAGGTTAATGGTTAAAGAGCATTTTTGTATGATGACCAGGGTCATTTCAATACCCAGAACTCTGAAACTTATAGTCATTTCCTTTTCATACAGAAGTGTTGATAACCTTTCAAAAAGGCTTTCAGATTATTTCCCAAATTTCTCCACGAACTGCAGAATCCAGTGAAATACAACAGTATGAACTCTTCCGTTATCCATTTGAACAATATTTTGAGTGGTCTGCAGTTTTGATATGTCAACAATTTCCATTTCAGTGCTCACTACTGAGAAAAGCAAAATCTCTGCAGAAAAGAAATGAAAACATTTTGAAAGTTTTGAGATATATCTGATGACAAAAGAGTTATCAGTCTGTCATAGTATTGTTTTCAAGATAAATATTATGTGAGAATCAGAAGATATGGAAAACGCGCACATTTTACAAATTTAACATATGTGACATTTAATTTTGTCTCTTAAAATCATGTCCTTCCTCATACCTTCCTTTTAGGTAGGCATACTCAAACGGCCAGCTTCCAGAAACTGAAATCATTTAGGCTTGTTAAGGAGTCCTGAGAGTAGCTTAAAGATCGGGACATTTTTCTAAAACACTTTTTAGATTCTTTGTACCTGTTTTTTGGTGTGAGAACTATTTGGATGGATATATCCAAGATTTTGTCTCACAAACTGAAAAATTGGTTGTTTAAAAAAAATGACATCTTTATCTTGGTACAAAAATCCAGAGTCTGAAATTTTAGAACAACAAATACCATAAAAAATCACATGAAAATAATAAGATTTGGAAATATGGTATCACACAACTTCCAGAACCTCTCTACTCTGCTATGTTGTTGGGTTTCCATCATTTTTCTTTCCTCTAGGTGAGAAAATATTAGAAGTGGATGACTATGAGTTTTCATAAGATAACAACATTCCATTCTAATTTCCCTCCCCCCTCCCCCAAGAAGAAATTGTTTCCGAATGCAAAACTCACCTCTTACTTCATTAACAGTCATAAATATCATAGATGTGATTCTCTCCTAGGGGGAGATGCAATGGGACTTCATCACTGCCACCCCCGAGGCTTTTTCCAGGGAACAACATCATTTGAGTCCAGCTCAGATTCTCCTGTGAGGCTGCCAGTGAACATTGTTCAGGAATTGCACTGAATTCCCTTGTGTTACCTGAGGGAAAAGGCAACCTGGTCCATTGCCACTGGTTCCTTCATTACCCTCCATCAATCTTAACATTTATACCTGCCCTTCTTTTTCTACTGGTAGAGCCTTGGCAATACCCGCACTTCCAGGGCATTCCTTCTGGCTGGGGTTTCCTGACAGCATTCATTAGCAGGTAATTTGCTGGTTGCTCTGAAGGACCATGTTGTGTTATGTGGTTTAAAGATCTCTAACATGCACCTGTTGTGGCTCATTGAATTCTACTAATCTTTGCTGTAGTTACTTTCATTAAAGGATGCTTGCAGCCTTTTAAAAGAACAATTAAAACACATCCTTTTAAGCTTGCAGATTAACAAAACCAGCCAGCTTTTTATCCAGCTATGCGCAGCCTCAGATGCTGAAGTCACACAAGCCTTTATTTTGCTGTGAGTCTTCCAGCATGTTTTTTTTTTTACTGCCACTGTTCATTATCTAAGATTGAGTTTCAGAATTACAATATTCCAGCTTCTCAGTCTGAGTGCTGAATGTTTATGTCCTTTATGTGTTGTGCAAACTGTATTCTAAGCAATGTTTCATAGTCAAGAACCACCAAACTTTTGGGAGGGAAAAAAAAAACCAAGACATTTTAGCAGTGCCTTTGGTTGGCTTTCATTCATAACACAGATTAGGCTAAGTGTGGAATATTGTTTTCATACCATTTGGTATTTTTGTTACATTGATAGAAATCTGTGTGTTGGATTTTTTGCAGTCATTCCATGGGCCACTTCCTAATACTGCATGGATCCACTGTGGTTCACTGAATGTAAATTAAGGAATTTATATCTGACACAGCTGAACCATAAGCTAGGCAAATCGACTCTTGCAAATAGAAATGTGGTGCTACACATGAGAAAACCAAGTCCTTTCTGATTTTTGAAGCCATCAAAGTGGGTCTGTGACACAGACCCAGCTATTTAAGAATATATTTCAGTTTCTTTTTATAAATCTACTAATGCCTGATGCAGTTGAAGCTCCCCCACTGCCTCCAGAGAAGAGGATTTCAGCCTCAGTGGGCACTGATGCCTCAGAATTTCTGATGTAATTTTTCTTTTTTTCCTTTTTTTTTTTTTTTAATATTATTGCAAAGCTTAAGAAGTTGGTTTGAGTGTGCAAGCTGGTTTAAATATAACCATTAGTATAAGACAATTTTGTAAATCTGCCTTCCTACTCCTTTATGTAAAAGTTCCCATTCTCCACAGTCATAATTTTTTTGTCTGTGTGATTGATGTAGGCAGTGCAAAAGCCATTGTAATAAGACTGTCAGAATCAGTGAAAACTCAGTGCTACTCTCCAATACTATGTTGGTCCAGTCAGAGCTGTCCCCAAAATAATTTTTACAAAGTATGCACTTATCAACCAAACCTGGAGAGAAACACTCAAGACTGTATAGTGATGATATAAAAACTGATATGGAAAGCTGGTATGGAGAATTAAGTATGCTGGAGAAGTCTGGAGGCAAAAGTGCCTTTTTGCCCCATTTAAGGTTTTGTACTTCACTGGCATTTCTTTAAGCATCAGAGACAGCTGTGTCCAGCTGCATGGCAGGATTAGACCACCCTTCTACTGCCTGCTGCCAGCTCCAGGAGGAGACTCCAAGGTGCAAATGGTTTGGGAAAGGAAATCAAAAAAGGTCCAGGTGGTACAGTCTTTTCTACCTCCTTACATGTCCAGACATGCTTATATTTGTGTGCAGTGAGTGTTTCTCCTCATCTCTCTCATCTACCACGTGGACTGAGTGAGCGATTGAGCTCATCCCCAGAAAAGAGCAGAGCACTGTTCTTGCCCTGACATGGAAATCCTGGCTACTCCTCCCAAGGACTTTCACGAGCAATATTGGTTTTGGTTTGGTTTGGTTTGGTTTTTTGTTTTTTTTTTTTCTGGTGATATTTAGTTTAACAAAGTTATTACTTCCTGCAGTGCCATATAGTTTAGTGGTCCCACGTTTCCCAGCTTCTGCCATTTCCTCTCTCCCAAAGTCACTTTCAGGCTTGGAAAAGGAATTAATTGCAATCTTTTTGTTAGGAGGGCAACAGCGCTTGCCAGATTCACTCATATTCTGCTGCTAATACCAAAACCAGCCTCCAACAGCCTCAAAAGAATGAAGAAGCAAGGAAGCTCTGCTCTTGGAAACTTCATCACCTGCTCATACTACCGCAAACAAACATCAAGGTAGATGATGCTGCCGGAATTAAGAGTTGTACCATTCCATCACAACTGAAGAAATTCAGCTTGGTGCTAGGGAAAAATATAAGAACCCCAGGAGGGATGGAGAAGAAAAGGAGTCAGAAGGGAAAAAATATTAAGGAAGAGAAATTCAGCTGCAACGGAGTAAAAATTGAAAATAAGTAAAAATAAAATCCTGTCTTTGACAAGGGAGCCTGAGCTGAGGAAATCATTGCTCTGACATGCCATCTTCACTGTTGCCTGCTGTCAAAACTTCAAAATTCAAAAAATTATTTCCCTTCATAAGGAGACAGAGAAATTACATTTTGGCTTTCTTTCCATCTTTAACTCAAAATAATGGGCCTGTCAGGCAAGGAACTGCTTTAAGTTCTCTTTTGCTTCCTTTCTTTTTTTTTCCTCACTCTTTTATCTATGAGATTTGACTGCAAATGCTTTTGTGAAGGGATGTGGCGGCACATATGCTGGGCAGTATGGTTTAAGTCCTAGGGAAACAATAATAAATTCAATACTCAAGAGGTGAGTGAAATACTGATTTCTGTTACAAAGAGCACCAGAAAATCAGGGAGAGCTGCTTCTGGAAAGATCTAGTGACACCATGAAGTAAAGATTTCTAAGACTCCACACAAAAAAATTGAACAATTGTGCAGAGTGACTTGTGAAAGATTCAGGATAGTACTGCAATCCTTTACAAATTTGTCCCTGAAAAAACTCTATTTCCTATTGACTGCCTTTTTAAAGTTTGTTTTTCAGTTTATGATGACATTTAGAGGACTTTGTCTCCCCTTTGTAGCTTTTAATGCCCAGCCATTTGCTGTATCTTCCACGTACTCAACTTTTCAGTCCTTTTGCCCCCTTCTTTTACATTATGTTAGTAGTGTGACCTTTCTGTGAGGTTTCCCACTTACCACAGAGAAAGAATATAAACCAACTTCAGACCCTTAGTGGCCACTCTTGGTTAAAGAAGCTGGGCTTTCCCTCTCTGGTTGGGGCAGTGGTCTGATGCAGACAGCTGAGGTGGTAGGAAGCAACAGCCATCAGACTTTACTGCTCCTGGGCCAGGGGAGAAGCAGGTCTTTCCGCTTCTTAAACTGTATTTTCCCACCAAGGAAGAAATCAAATGAACGTGTGTATGCTATACCAGCATTTCTCCAGATGTTGGAAGAGTCTATCAGCATTTATTTTCCCTCTGAATACCAGACAAGTAGGTTGTGCTCCAGGAATACTTTTTTTTTCTCTTTTTACCTCCTGACTGTCACTCTATGTTTGCATTTCTACGTCCGTGCTCAGGATTTCACACTTATATGTGACAAAGCCTTTCTCTGAGAATGACTAAATCACCTGATCTCCATGGCAGCTTGCCTTATGGGACTGCTAATTAACTGATGTCTGGGTTTACAGAGAACTGGCATGTATTATATTTCTTTCCTAGAAAAGGCAGTATCTCCCAAGCCATCCTTTTGCCAGAAAAGACTGCAAACTCTTCAACTTAATCTACCATGCAGTCTCTCCAATATGTTCATCTGGAGACAAATGAAGTACTTCTAAGCCACAGTACTGACAAAGTTTTCTTTCCTGGAAATCAAGGAAAAATCCCATACTTTATTTTGTAATGCAGCTCACTGAGTTCTCATCAGGGGACCAATCCAGACCTAGTTACCAGTTACGTACACCCGGTAGGTGTATTTTCCAAATTAAATACCATAACCCTTCTATGAGGTAGCCTCCAACAGAGAAAACAATGAGCCTCAGACCTTCATTAAACAGTGTGTGGCTAAATATTGCTTTTTTTTCCTCAGCTCATAATGTGAGGCAGCTGTCTGGTGGAGAGAGCAGGAGAAACTGGATGAAAAGATGCCAGAACTGTTTGCTTCCATTCCAGTTGCTCCTAAAGGATAACTTTAATAGGCAAATTAAACTGCAAGTCTGAACACAAGCTTGGTTTTGTCTCTTGTTTAAAATGAATGCATTTAGTAATACGTTGAGACTGTTCATAAAAGCATTTTTGGTTTGGTTTTTTTTGTTAAAATAAAGAGTACAAAGAAGCAGAAACCTGAAAACATCCCTAATATTTATCTTTGCCTGAGCTGTCTTGATGCCATTTCTTCTGCAGCTGTTTTTCACAAGCTCTTGGATTTGTTTTTTCTTGACTAGGAAGTAAATCTCAGACCCACATTTGAGCCAGATCTGGAAATGCTGTGGGAGTTCCAAATAGTGTGAAAACACCTGTTTGGATCCAGAAAATAGCCTGAAAAGCACTGGTCTGTGGACATCAGACTTTGTAAAACCCGTGATCCCAGAGCACTTCAACATCAATTAAAAGTCCTTTTAAATGTGTCACCTGAACTTGGCTATTCAGCAAACTCTGCAGGAACTTTCCTGAGAAAATTCTCTGCACCTTTAATGGTCACATCATATGCAAAAGAATAATCTTTAATTAAAGTTGTGCTTACTTCTTCTGATCTAAGATACCACCGTCCGTGAACAGTCATTTCACCATCCCACACTGTAGTTATTAAACTGTTTGCTTTTTTGAGCAATTCCTGCAAGAACTTTAAGAGGTATTCTTTAATTTTTTTTTTATTTTTTTTTGAGACTTGTGACTTATAGAACCTTATTTCAAAAAATATTTATTTTAAATATATCCTGGCATTATTTGTCCTTCCATTTCCGGTATCTGCATCCTTTTCTCAAACAAACTATGGTAATAATATTTCATTCAGATTTTCTACCAGAGGTCGTATTTGCAGTATCTTCAATATACTTCATTTTCACTCACAATAAGACAGATTGCTCAGTAATTTCATGAGCATCCTGCCTGTTATCTTCTTTCTTCTGAGAAGATTGTATATTTTTCTTGTGAGAGGACTGTATATTTTTTCCTTGTGACTTTGAGGAAGATGTCGAATGCCTAAGGGTGCTTGCATGGTTTTACTTGGCTGCTGTTCAATACAAATGGCAGAACAAACATACACACAAATATACACATACATTGTTTTAAGTAACACTATTTATTTCTTTTAGCCATCTTCACTGCCTTAAGGGAAGGGAAGGGAAGGGAAGGGAAGGGAAAATTTGTGTTGACTTTACTAGAAAGCAGCATTTTGTAACAGAATCACAGTGCTAGTAGGAAAGCTGCAACTTAACTCATGTAATCTGATTAACTCCTCTCTCACCCATACAATTTTATAGGAAAAAAAGCTAAGATGGCACATTAAGAAGCCCACAAAACTTTGATTCTGATCTTGGAGAATCCAGTGATTATCAGAGATGAGTAATTACCGTAACAGCCAGCTTGCCATAGTCCTTTGTGAAAGAAGAATGCAAAACACCTTCTGTGCACAGGATGGTTGAGAACACAATGCAGAAGAGCCACTGAGGACATGACTCTTCTAAAAAAAATTAGAAGACTCTGAAAGTCTTCAGAATAGTGGCAACAGATCTGGACTTGTCCTAGAGATCCCAAAAGTAAAAGAGGAAGAGAAAGGTGATTGGTCACTTTTACAGAAGGAGGGAAAGAGGAAACCTCCTTGCCAGCTGAGCTCACAAAATGTGGAGGTTCCTATCAGAGGCTCATATAGGAGAAACCAGGTTGTTTTGTAGAAGAATAAAGTATCCCATGTGGAGAGTATTTAGAATCTTTTATTTAAGACTAGATTACAATAGAAACACAGAAATCTTATAATGATAAACAGGTCAGAGTCCTGAGTTAGATTTACAATAAGAAAGATTGTGGAACAGAATTGGGCCAGGAAGCAGGTCCCGAAGCCAAGAAAGCAATACTGCACTTCAGAGCCACAACAAAAGTGGGGGGTAAAGAAAAACCTCAGCAGAAAAATGAGCAAGGAGCATGAGAATGCCAGCAGCCTTGTGGAAGACTTCAGAGTTGAGAAGCAATGTGCTCTACCTTTGGACAGAGGTGTCACAATTTTGTGAAAATATTTTTCGTGAGCCTGCAGAGCAGAATTGTATGCAGTTCTGAAGGAACAAAGTATACACATCCTTCGCAAAAAAGCAGTCATCAATGACAGTAACTGACTGGAATAGCTATAACTCGTGAAGGTTTTAGCACCTGAAATCTGAGTTGAATATTTTCCTTTGGAAGCTGGACATTGTCACACCAGTTCATCTGTGCTAATTGTGGTAACTAGCTTAAGGAGGAAACTTAGACTGAATTCAGACAGGCCAACCTCACATCGTATGGTAGGCAAAGCGCTCCTACTTTGGGTGCATTTAAACTGGATTTAAATGTAAAACTTAAGGTTGGAAATGTGAAAATTATAGCTATTTCAGGAGACAGGATATCTACTTGAGGACTGAACATACATCAGATACAAGGTCTCCATAAGGAGTGGCTTACTGCAAAAAAATGGGAGCCCATGAAGAGCAATTCCCTGATGACTGCAGTGGTATTGAAAAGCTGTCAAGTGAATATGAAATAATGTTGACTGAACCCAGTATTTTTATCGTACTTATGACTAGAATTATCTCTGTGGTGGTCAGCCAAATAATTAGATCAGGAATGAGAAAAACAGGATAAACTCAGAACATAAGAAAATAAATAAAACTGAAGACCCCATGGGATAGTTTAATTCTCTGATAAGTGTGGAAAAAGATAAAACCCTTTCTCTGTGTGTCAGTCCTCAGGACCTAATAATGTGTAGGAAAGGAACACTTTCCTATACACCCAATGAAGAGCTTTTTATTAAATGGCCAGATGCTGCAAGCTGATTCTGATATATTCCCCTAAAAAAAAAGGTTTTGTTGGGTTATCCTCCATATTATGCTCAGGCCCTAAAATACTTTGGAAAAATATATGACTTTTATTTGAAGATACTAATGTTATTAGAGTTCATATAGCTGATGAGACAATGTGATGTAAAAACAGACCAACATAGAGACTTCAAAATGACTTGTGATGATGAATTAAAAGTCAATAAGCAGTAAGTAAATTTATGGTTAGTGAAATATACTACCTATGCTGTGGAAAAAAAGAAAAAAAAAAAAGAAAAGACTGTACAGCTTCATTTGTCATTCTGAAAAAGGTTATGTGTCGGTATTGGACTATTCTACAAACTATGCAGAATGAGCATTGCTGAAGAACACATCTTTTGAGCATGCAATTTCATATCAGAAGTTGTATTTGTTAAGTATAGAACACCAGCTGGGTATAAGAACTGATAATGGATTGCAATATGCTGTGTGTTTAAAAGTTTAAAAATGAGTAAGTTTTTAAAGGATGCTTCTTCACACCCAGGTACCCAGAAACTGGTGAGGATTTTGGCAAATTGTATCAAAACCTGTTGAAAGTATGCTTTAAGACTTATGAGTCAAATTTAGTTTAAAATTTAAATTCACACTCCTAAACGATGACATCGTCTTTGAATCCAGGACCACCATCTCCTGAAATGGACAAGATACAGTAAACATCATTAATTGTCATGAGAAAGTGAAGCACAAAATATTCTTCTATAAAGGGCCAAGTAATTTAAAGACTATGTAATCACAAGACAGTGTGTACATACATAACTTATGAAGCTGTTACTCGTTGCTATGAGGTTATTATGAAACTAAGGCAGATACAGAGAAGAGATCTCTTCCTGTTAATCGTATGAACAAATATTTGTCCAAAAAATGGGGTAAATCCTGGGCCTCTGAGTCCTGAAGCTGAACTGAAAGGGATGAACCAAAGGAAGGAAAGGTCCAGTGGGAAGCTCTGAGCACAGCAATGCAGCATGCAGTATGAGTCATCTCTTGGTGACCTGCACAATGAATGGAAATATGTGTTCTTTTGTACCAGAGGAGTGCAAACTCAATTACTCATTTAAAATAAAATAAATAAAGTGCCTTGCTTTCCCAAAAATTCATGTTTTTTCTTTGAGAAACCACAATTATTCTTTTGGTAAATCTTAATAAAAGACCTATTGTTCCACAAAGCTGATTATATTCCAATTGAAACTGTGGTGACATAATGAACAAACTAAGAAATCCCCTCAAATATCAGTTAACGCAGAAGTGAGCTTGCAAACCTCCTTGAATGAATGTCAGAATGAAGCTACTAGATGTGAGCTTATCACTTTTTGAACAATTGTAAGCTCTACAGTTACAGCTTTTATGCTTCACAGGCTTTTATACTAACGCTATGGCTCAACGTGTGCTTTTTACATGTGGGTACATTAAATGCCACTATTTTATGAATTCACATACAGAAAATATGGGCTTGTCTCTCTGGGAGAGACTTCCTACAGGAAGCAGAGTAACACTGTGACCTATGTCACTTCACAAAGTAAACGTGATCCATTTCTCACTACCAATTAACTTTCTGGTACAAAACTTGCTCTATCCCAGAACCTCAGACAGAGACTATATAAATGTTAATGTCTGAATGGATTCTGTCAACTTTCTATTATAACCTTTGCACTAACATTTAGTAATACATTTTGAGTGCTAAATCCAAAGAACTGATCTACAAAGTGAATTTAAATTAATACCAAATCTTTACCCACGAGCTAGTCAGAAAACCAGTGTTGCTAGTACTGTACTTAAGCAGCTTGAAAAAGCTAATGTTAAAGGTCAGAAATCCAGCTATGTGATAAATAATTGAGCAAAGCATGCTTTCTGGAATCAAAATGCTAAACATTTAGTGTGGTGTGGATTTCATGTTGCACAGTTCCCAAGGCAATGGAAAGGATCCATCACCTTATGAAAGAATCCATCCTTCAGCCTCAGACTTCTTGCAGAAGAGCCACTACTGGCCACCCACCCACTGCAAGTGACTTTAATCACAGTGTGGGGCTTTGGAAAGGCTTCATAGCCTGCCCTGCTCTTCTTTGAGTGTTGGGGACCAATATGGACATACACATGCAGTACATTTTTTTTAAAGGTAGGTAGGTAGGTAGGTAGAAGCAAGCATCTGGTTCATTAAGTTATTTAATTAAGGACTATAAAGTACAAAACAAATAAAAAATAACAAGGAAAGTGATAAATGGAAAGGAAAAGGACAATAATGAAGACCAGAGCTCTTTGTCCACTGATGGATGGCCATTAAGGGAATGGCTCAGGCACAGCCTTGAGGATGGTCGCCTGAATTGTGCAACTAACAAAGAGTGGAAAAATTATTATCATGAGCATTGAGGGATATTTCAGGGACTTCTGTGAAACTTCTGATGGGCTTTTGGAAGGGTCTTGTGGGTATATGTAAAACTTATTAAGGCATGTTTAGGAAAATGGCCAAAAGAAGGGAAAAGGAAGGATCGTGGTGTGCCAGGGAATAACAAGCACGAGAAAAAGGACAAGAGAAGGGGCTGCTCATGAATAAGCAACCATATATCCATGGCTGATTATATCCACTATGGGCGTTATATAGGGGTTATATTAGGCAAATTTAAGGCCTATGCTAATATTCGAGGTATGCATGAATGTGGGCATGCTTGCAAATTGGGGGGAGGAAGTGGGGAGGCGTGACACATTTCATTTTATATCTTGACTCCTTAAGTGATAAGAAGAGGATGGGAACATGAGCAACTAGGGAGAGTTTGTCAACACAAGACATCTCATTTCTGTTGAGATGTGGCATTATAAATTGGATAATGCGATGTGATAGACTGCACAGCAGAGGTGTGACCTGGTTGACCCCATGTGGAAGCTTCTCAGCAAAGCCCCCACACTCTTCCTGCTCTGTGCAAAGACGACACCAATTTCCATTGCTGCATATTTGCTATCTTTTGGAAGAAAATTCTCAGCGGGCAAACTACTGAATAAACATCTCATAAAAGAAAATATCCTTTCCTGCATTGTTTCAATGAAAATATTTATTCTGAAGGAATGTTTCTTTAATCTAAAACAAATTAAAGCTGTTAAATCTTCCTATACAAGTTGTCACAAAAACAGCACAAACCCTTTATCAACAGTTTTCATTAGCACAGAAAGTCAGCGCAGTAAGAAGCCTAACTGTCTATCCATCTGGTATTGAAATAAATATATATACATATACGACTCAAAAAATCAGCTCACTCTAGTATTCCTCAGAGTCTTTATTTTCACACTGTTGCTTTGGACACTAGCAAGCAGGATGATACAACCTTCACATAAAGGAGAAATATCACCCCTTTTGTGTACATTTGTTTGTTCTTTACCTTACTGTATCTGTAGATGATATGAAATGTAAGAGTGAAATTAGGCTTCTGCAGTTAGAACAGTAACATTATCAATAGGTTTAGGTTGCTAAATTTGAAAGATGAAGGATCAGCAATGTGTTCGGAAGCCATGTTCTGCTATGTGGGATGTCAGGAAGACAACATCAACCTGAGCCGTATATGGTTATAAAGCACTTTTCATCATAGACTGGAATGGGTTTGACATCAGAGACTCATCAACTTAGAATCACAGAATCACTGAGATTGCAAGTGACCTCTGGAGATCACCCAGTCCAATACCTCTGCTTAGAGCAGAGCCAGCTAAAGTAGGTTCTTCAGGGCAGTCTCCAGGCCAATTCTGAATATGAGCCAAGCACGGAGACTCCACAGTCTCCCTGGGCAACCTCTTCCATTGCTTGACCACCCTCACAGTAAAAACTTCTTTCTTATGTTTAAATTGAATTTCTAGAATTTTGATTTGTGCCCGCTGCCTTTCAGCCTGTCATTAGATACCACTGAGGAGATCCTGGATCCATCTTCTTTACTCCCCCCATTCAGGTATTTATACATATTGATGAGATCCCCCTGAGCCTTCACTTCTCAAGGCTGAACAGTCCCAGACTTCTCAGCCTCTCTGCAGATGTCAAATGCTCCAAACCCTTCTTCATCCAGCCCTTTGCTAGTGTATTGGGTTTGCATGGCCAGGTCTTGGTAGGGGGTGGGGGGGACACTGCAGGGGTGGCTTCTGCAAGAATCTGCTAGAAGCTTCCCCCATGTCCAATAGAGCCAATGCCAGCTGGCTCCAAGATGGACTCACTGCTGACCAAGGTGGAGCCCATGAGTGACAGTGGTAGTGCCACTGGGATAATATAGTTAAGGAGGAAGGGGGAAAAAAAAAAAAAAAAAAAACCACACCACCCTAGGAGCAGCATTTACAGCCGGAGAGAGGAGTGAGAATATGTGAGAGGAACAACTCTGCAGACACCCAGGTCAGTGAAGGAGGGGAGAAAGTGCTCCAGGTGCTAGAGCAGATATTCCCCTGCAGCCCATGGAGAAGACCACTGTGAGGCATGCNGAGATCCCCCTGAGCCTTCACTTCTCAAGGCTGAACAGTCCCAGACTTCTCAGCCTCTCTGCAGATGTCAAATGCTCCAAACCCTTCTTCATCCAGCCCTTTGCTAGTGTATTGGGTTTGCATGGCCAGGTCTTGGTAGGGGGTGGGGGGGACACTGCAGGGGTGGCTTCTGCAAGAATCTGCTAGAAGCTTCCCCCATGTCCAATAGAGCCAATGCCAGCTGGCTCCAAGATGGACTCACTGCTGACCAAGGTGGAGCCCATGAGTGACAGTGGTAGTGCCACTGGGATAATATAGTTAAGGAGGAAGGGGGAAAAAAAAAAAAAAAAAAAACCACACCACCCTAGGAGCAGCATTTACAGCCGGAGAGAGGAGTGAGAATATGTGAGAGGAACAACTCTGCAGACACCCAGGTCAGTGAAGGAGGGGAGAAAGTGCTCCAGGTGCTAGAGCAGATATTCCCCTGCAGCCCATGGAGAAGACCACTGTGAGGCATGCTGTTCCCCTGCAGCCCATGGGGGTCCACAGTGGAGCAGATATCCACCTGCAGCCCATGGAGGACCCCACACTGGAGCAGGTGGATGTGCCCTGAAGGAGGCTGTGATCCCATGGGAAGCCTGCACTGGAGGACCTGTGGACCTGCAGGACCTGTGGCCCCATGGAGAGAGAATCCCAGGCTGGAACAGGTTTACTGGCAGGACTTGTGACCCTGTGGGGGACCCACGCTGGAGCAGTCTGCTCCTGAAGGTCTGCACCCCATGGAAAGGACCCATGCTGGAACAGTTCATGAAGAACTGCAGCCTGTGGGAAGGACTTACATTGGAGAAGTTTGAGGATGACTGTCTCCTGTGGGAGGGAGCAGGGGAAGAGTGTAAGGAGGAAGGAGCAGCAGAGACAACATGTGATGGGCTGACCACAATCCCCATTCTCCCATGCTGCTGCAGGGAGAAGATAGAGAAAACTGGGAGTAAAGCTGAGCCCAGGAAGAAGGGAAAGAGGGGGGAAGATGTTTTAAGATTTATTTCTCATTACTCTGTTTTGTTTGGTAATAAATTAAATTAATTCCCCCCAAGTTGAGTCTGTTTTGCCCATGACAGTAATTAGTGAATGATCTCTCCCTGTCCCTATCTCAACCTACAAACCTTTCATTATATTTTTCTCTTCCCTGCCCAGATGAGGAGAGGGAGTGACAGAGTGGCTTTGGGGGGTACTTGGCCTCCAACCAAGGTTGAACCACCACAGCTAGACTTTCTCCAGTATGTTCACATCTCTCTTGTACTGGGGAGCCCAGAACTGGATTGAGCACTCTAGATGTGTCTCATTAGTTCTGAGTAGAGGGGAAGGATCACCTCCTTTGACCTGCTGGCATTGCACCCCCCCCCATGCAGTCCACTGAGGACACATTGCTGGGTAATGTTCAACATAGGATCCACCAGGACTTCCAGATCCTTTTCAGCAGATCTGCTTTCCTGGCAGTCAGGCCCCAGCATGTACTGGTACATGGGACTGTTCCTTCCCAGGTGCAGGATTTTGCACTTCCCTTTGTGGAATTTCACGAGGTTCCTGTTGGCCCATTTCTCCAGCCTGCCAAGGTCCCTCCAGATGGCAGCACAGTCCATATGATGTATCAGCCACTCATCCCAGTTTTATATTGTCAGCAAACTCTGTTCCATCTTCCAGGTCATATATGAAGATGTAAAAAAAAGTACTGGCCCTAGTATCAACACCATGGGGTACACCACTAGTGACTAGCCTCCAGCTGGACTTTGTGCTGCTGATCACAACCCTCTCAGCCTGACCATTCCACCAGTTTTCAGTACACTTTACTTTCCACTTATTGATCTCATACTTCATCAGTTTGTCTTCACGGATGTTATAGGAGACAACCTTGAACACCTTGCTTATGTTGAGATAAACCACATCTGGTGCTCTTCTCTCATCCACCAAGCCAACCATCTCGTTGTAGAAGGCTATCTGGCTGTTTAAACATGATTTCCCCTTTGTAAACCCATGCTGACTACTCTCAACTACCAGCTTCTCTTTCATATGTTTGGAACCGGCTTCCAGGAGGATTTGGCCTATACAGACTTGTTAAATGGTGGGTGAGTTCAAAATGAAAGTATACACCTTTCAGCCAAACAACACAGACAGGGAGCAGCAGGTGTTCTAAGTGAAGCTGTACATGAGTTGGCCAGAGGAATAAATTAAACTGTTCATAGGATGTGGTGGTCTGGTTTTTGGAGTGCTTAAGACATTTCAGTTATTATTATCCAACTGATAAAAGGTGGACAGAATATCCTTCCAATATTCATTACATGGATACTTATTCAAAAGTACTGAAGCCAATAAATTCTGGTTGTCTCTGTTATAGACATAGTGTGGGCATAAGATCTGCATATCATGAAAGTCAATCCTGGACTTCGCCTGCTTTAGCATCCTTGTTGAACAAGCAATGAGAATAAGTTTGTCGAGAGAAGGACCTTTTTAGCTCAGAATTGAATCAGGAGAGGAAAAAAAATAATTAAAAGCTGTAGGTGTTTTTACATGAGGACTTGGTGTCCATGCTCCTGTTACTGTCACTGGTGACATTATTTTGATTGTCCAGTGTAGGTGCTCAATGCTATTCGAGATGCCCAGAGCATGGCTGTGTACATAGATCTGATAGATGAAGGAACTTTAGAAGACCTATACCCTTTCAGAGCAGCAGATGGAGACCAGGTAGGATACCCTAGAACATTTGGATGATTAAACTCTGCCCATAACCTCCACACCACAAACACTAATGATTAGATGATATTTTCTCTTCAAAGCAGAAATGCCTTTCTTCCTTCTACTATCAGTCAACAGATCGGATAGAAACAGGACAGTCAAGTACCTTGTTTCCCTTAGGTTTCCCAAGCTGTCTGCCAAACCTGTACAATTTATACTTCTTCTCCACTCCCACTTTAATATGTTCAAAAATGTCTCTAATTAAAGCTCTTAAAGGGGAAAAGTTTGGTGCTCATAATTAGCAAGACAAGTGAGTTGTATCTCTCAAATGAAATAAAAAGTGGAAGCCATGACTGTAGTGGCTCTTTTTGCAGGAATATTGCAGCTCCAGTTTTGCCAAGTCTGCATGAAATTCTACTTCATCCCTCCTTGTTTAGTAGCCAGCCAGGGTCTAAGGATTTGTCTGACCCTTGTTTAATGCCAGCCCTAAAGGTGACAAAAATCTAGGTTGCTAGGAAGAGATAAACTCAGCTAAGTAAGATAGAAATTCATACCTCCATTTCAAAAGACTGAACTTATTTGCGCTTCCATATATGTTCTTTTGTATTTAGAAATTTACATGGGAACATTGCATTTAAGGGCTGATGTAGATAAATTATTTGTGTGCTCAGCAAGCCCATGAAGACTAAGAAAAATAAATTCCATAAGAGCATGAATAAAATACATGATGTAAGCGGTAGGTATTGATGTAAGACAGTTCGGTGCTCACTGAAGTGTTTTTGTTACTAAGGGTCAGCACAGAGAATATATTTCTTTCCTTTCCCTGCAGCTGAACAATAGAATAGAAATTAAACTTTTGTGGACTGCTAGAGATACACGTCACTGACAGATTTTGGAAAGTAGAAGACACTGAGCCACAGCCTCATTTTAGAAAATTCTTGGATATGCTAAATGATTAAAATGATGGTGGCTGAAAAATGGTTTTTAAATTGTTCAAGGATTCTCAGTGATGAAGGCTATACAACTGACCTGATGGGGTTTTGGTGGAGAGTTAATCTTTGGTATCAAACAGTTCAGCAAGGCAAATTCTTTGCAGTTTCTATTTGCCCAAATTCCTCTTTTCCAGCACAATTACAAATACCATGGTCTGCCATGCTCTGGGGACCATCTTGTGCCTCAGATCCTATGCCAGAAAATGCCATGATAGCAGAAATGCAAAGACCTGCCCCCTGGGTTCATCTTTTCAACAAGGCTGTTGTGATACAGCACAGCACATCAGCACCTCTCTCCCTCCTTGCTCAGGAAAGGATGGTGGTCTAGAAAAGCCCAGCACCAGGAACTGCAGATAAGGAATGATGCTGCAGCACAGCAGAGGCAGGGAAGCACAAGGCAAGGGGCAAGCATCAAAGAGGAGAGCGTAAAGAGGCGAACAAATCAATTTGATGCTGTTTTCTTCCATTCTTCCTTCTTACTGTCTACAAGGCCCTTGTTTTTCACTCTTGCTTCTCCAGGTGTTCATCAATCCTTTCCCCCATGCCGTCTAATCTACTGAGTAAAGACTTTCTTAGCTAGATTTTCCATACTTTAAGTTTGAATTCCTTTATTCTGCTACTATTTTTCTGTCTTTTCTTCTCCAGTACATTTTTCCTGGAACTCTTAAACAAATATCAGCCCTATAGTCTTTGCTACAATTTTATTGCTTAAAGCTACCAGTGAATCATTTTTTTCATGTAATTCCATTTATACTAGGAAACAGTAAGATATCACAGTAAGGTAAAAATAGCCATCTAGAAATAGCTCTGATATTTGTAAAGTGAACCAAGTTTTCTTGCCCACTTTGTGTTCCAGGATGTGTGCTGCAATATTATTATTATATGCTTTTGCCAGTAACGTTAGCAAACACTTCTAAAAAGGGTAGTCACCAGAGATTAAGCTGACATGGTTGGCTGGCACTACATAAAAAACAAGGAGTCATATTTTAAAATTTAATTCAAGGTTAAAAAATCCTTTCTTGCCATTTTCATATCACACTAGATCTTCTATGTGTGTATCACTGTAGTCCAGTTCTGCTTGAGAGACAAAGAAAAAGCACTGCCCTCCTGTCTCAATGGGATAGAGCTAAGTGATAGAGATTAAATGAGCCCATCCGTGTTAGTAGCAATCACATGATTTTAACATGGTTAAGCTCCTAAACTCCTGGTGATCTCCTTTCCTTCAAGTTAGAGTCACTGAGGTGGTTTCGGATCATCATAGGTTCTTTTCTTCCTGAACAGGAAGAAACATGACCAAAATTCCCTCTGAGATGGAAAGAGATGTTCCCCAATGGGACACTTAATTTCCTTGGGGACCTTCTTCCCCTCACCAATCAGAGATGTTTAGAGAGAGACTACCTGATCTCTCTGAACCAGGAAAAAGAAATGCCTCTTGCAGCCGCTGTATTGTCTGCTCAGGAAGACAACAGAGTTGGGAACAGAGGCTGTTTCCTAAAGACTGAGGCCATTCACAAGTGTCTTGTTGTCTGTTCATTAACACTGTAAGACCCAGAGAGACCTTCTTCTGCTTCACCCAGTCAGCTGAGACACTAGTATGCATGCCAAGAGACATCTTGTATTCTGCAGATTGCATTGCAAGTGCCAATAGCCATCCAATTACATTATACAATCAAATGCATTGTTTTATATGGCAAAATTATACAGAAATTTTGAAAACTGACTGATTTCTCCCATTTTTCTATAGATTATATACCAGGCTAGGCTGTTCCTGCTGATAAACGCTCATTGCCCTTCTCTCACTGCAGAGTGTGTCTGCCATAGAGGAAAACATTGGTCACTCTGGCTGAAGACTATTACCTGGCTTGTGAAATAAACACCTTTAAAAGCTTAAAAAACTGCAGGGCACCCAGCTTTTGTCACTTACTACTTAAACACTCTGATGCAAGCACTATAGCATGTTGGTCCACAGCCAGACATACCTAAAAAAACCCACAAAAAACCACCCACAACCAAAAAACCCCAACAAAACAAAAACCCAAACCACACAGCTATGTGTGGGGTCAGTTTATCCCTCAGCAGAGTTCTCATTCACCGCTCTGGGAAGAGCTGGCATCAGCCAAACCTACATCACAGGTGTCCTCCTTCACTAGGTCTTAACTGTCAAAGTCTCTTGACCAGCCCTTACCTTCTCTCAAGCACTGGTGAAAAGTTGGATTTAAGCAGCACAGAAGAGCTTTACAAAGGAAATAATCTGCATGGTTGTTAACTTGAACTTTTTCAGTCATATCCAACCAAACTATCAATTCTTTGAAAAGCTTGGGTTTACTTCCAGCCATCGTATTTTCCAAGAACTGTGATACACAACACCTCTGTCTCTCCTTTGCATGCTTTTATTTAACTTTGTTCATACTCCCCTCCTGAAGAGGAGCCCTGTGGTCCAGCACTTTTCATACTGCATGAATTAATGAACGGGACATTTGACCATGTGCAGCTGTATTTGTCCCCGTGGTGATCAACTACCACCACTCAGAGTAATGACTCAAATACATTGTCCATCCATTACCAACTCAGATTTAAAGAGTGGTTGGTTAGAAGAAAACAGGAGTTTTACTTACAAGCAGGTACAACAGCTGAATAATCCCAGTGGGTCTTAAATTTTCAGTCCACCGCTCCAAAGGTCCAGTCACTCATTACAGCACAGCATGTGATACTTTTCTAGGCAGGCAATGGCTAATACGGGAGGAAAAAACACCACCTTAACAACAAAAAAGTAAGGAGAGGGAATAGAGATGTATCTGAGCTGAGCTCACTATGTATAAAAATTGCTGTGGTATTGCAAACATTTTTTTTATTCAGTAAGAGAAAATCCAGTATTTTCAGATTGTTGATCATTAGTCTAATGCCTTTGTGCTTAACCTAGGAATTTCTTTTCTGAAATGCTTTGCTGGCAAAATAAATTCCAGTAGGAAATGATAGGATAGTTTAAAGAAATGTCTTTCCATAGAGCACATTGCTGATTGTTGTTATGTTATCCTGTTATGGCAGGGCACCAAATCTTAACAGAGAAGAGTTTTAATTAAGTAGGAGAGAGCACTTATTCCCTGCTAGAGACCAAAATGACAAACCTTTCTGTCAGGTTTATTGGAACCATGTTTCTGGTGCAGAGGAGAGATCCTTTTAAGCCAACGCAGTTTCCTTGGTAAGTAATTGAAACACGGTGATGCTGAGAGCAAATGTCATGAAAAGGATTTTCTGGGAAGAGTCAAGCAGCCCTACTTCTGATCAGTAATTCAGACAGAGTTTATCACACAAATGGAAACATAATCATGGTACTGCTGAATGGAGTGACGTGTCAGTGCAGAGCTTCACTTCCGATTCAGTAGTAGAGGAGAGCACACAGACCTTAGTCAAGGCTCTGCAAGGCACCGGATGGGCTCACAGGAAGACCCAGTCCCTGCTACAGTGTGCTTTTTTTTTTTTTTATTTTTTCCCCTCTGCAGGTAGTTTTTTTTGAGCATACCAGTTTCAATGTATTATGTATATTTTATTTTTAAATGACAGTCATACTCTATAGCTTTGGTATGGCTATTTTAATACACCACAGAAAAGGGAAATTTGCTTGAATGCCTTTCATTCAGTTACTGCAGAATAGCCCGTTGCCCTTCTCTCTTTGCCTGCAATGACAGGGAAGCCGTAGTAATAGGATGATCGGCATTTCTCCACATTGTGTACGTGCACGCAGGTGCAGCAGTTACTAACTTTTAAAACAATATTATGACATTATAGAGAGACACACCAAAAGGCTAATTACGCAGTGGCCAGTACAATTTTGCATGTAAGTGTTATGCAAACATACACACACAGTAATATTATCTCATCACAAGAGGGTAATACGAGTAGTTTCACCTAGCAATGAAGGCTAGAAGAGTTATAGCACTGGTGCATCAACTCCTGCATTTTAATTGCAGTATAATTGTGACATTAAATTACAACAACCTTGTAAGTGATATCACAGATGTTATAACTAGGAAAAGGATTCGTAACAGTGTAATTCTATTGTGATATGATAAAACAGATTTTATTTTTTTTAACAAGGAAGAAATATAAATATAAAAGACTGTCCTGATGAATTATTCCATTTGAGGGCTCACCATGTTCTGCAAAGAACTTACTGTAAAATGCCAATCTTCAGGTTTTACACATACTTTGTTTTAACTGCTTGAAACACGTAAAAGCAAATGTAGCACAAGCTTTAAGCTACAACTTACAATAAAGTCAACTTCCTCCGACTATGCATTGAGTTCCAGAAACTGGTTCCAGTATGATGGACATTTATCTCAATTCCAGTTAAGTTTTATTCCTGTTATACAGGGGAAGAAGTAGAATATATTTTGTTTCACAGCATAAACATTATGGAGGACAGAACTGAGTGGAGGACTGTTTGAGGACAGAACTGAACCACACTTCAAGAATATAATCTGATATCCTCTGTCTGCTGAGCTCAATACCAACAACAGAAACAACATTCCTTTTTTGTAACAAATCAATTCTGAAAAACAAACAAACAAACCACCAAACAAACCACAGTACAGTTATTTTGGGATAGGTTCATAGAAATCCTCACTGAGTTTTCATTGTGATATTGTGTTCACATCCACTTTTTTGGCTGGTTATTGAAAACAACCATCATTACTGTACTATAGAAGTTAAAACAAGGCTTCATATAATAAATAAAGAGTAACAGGCAATGAACAGCAGCATTCCCCAATAATTAAGTTAGTACACAAACCCCTTTTTCTTACCTGTCAAGCACTCCTTTGGAAAAGCCCAAATCATAGATACTGATTTAATGTAGTCCAGAAGCTAGATGCAGCAGCGCTGAGACCTGACTTCTCATTCATCAAATGTCAAGAGCTTGTGGCTACATAAACTCAAGGGGAAGTCTGCAATCCATGGAGATCTCACCTGCTGTGATCCTAATGCTGGGTGTTGGGTAATTAATAATAAGTGCTGACAGCTGAGGTTAATTGATTTAGATCCACGTTATGGTTTTTATTGGAAGCACTGTTTGGAATGTGGGAAAACATGAGAGATGTGTTAGGTCATGCCAAATGAAGTTACCCATTAATGCTAACATCAAATAAATCAGGTGTCATTTAAAAAACAAGTAAGTGTATTTTGGCAGATTCAGAAAGATTAGCAAACTATTCATTATCTGGAATGTATTAGACGGAATCTTAAGCAATCTGATAGTATGGAAAATGCAGAGAATTCAGGTTTTTTTTCCCAGAGATCTAGGAGAGCTATACAAGCCCCAGATAGAAGCAAATTTTTATGTACTGGAGAAATCCAAGAGTGTTGAAATTTATAGATATAGAATTACAGGGGGGGGAGAAAATATGGCTAAAAAAGGTAGAGAATATTCTACCAAGATGAGAGATGTAAAATATTAAAAAGAGAAATATATGTTTTTGGTATAATAATAATAATTTCAGTGTATTATTTATCTCACAAATACCTCTCTGCTATGCAAATTCCAGCAAAATAAGAAATTTGAGCTGGAACTCAGACTGTGAAGAACCTTTCTTGACATCTCCACATTGCAAATGCTTTTCTTTAGCAAATGTCTCCACATTAAGAAGGCATATGTATCATGACTAAGTAATGTTTCAGTAATGGAAGTAGAGAAAGCAGTAAGTAGATGTAATGGAATGAAATTAATCAATGGAAAATTTGGTCTGGTTACAAGAGAAAATTCCTCCTGGGAGATTAACTTATAACTGTCACTCAATAGTACTCATTTTATCTTTTTGTCTCTCCAAATTAGCTGTAATAGACATGTTTCTTGAGGAATAAACCAAATTGCTTAAATCACTAGCAAATATAGCCCACTAAGCTATGTCAGACTGTTGGAAAATTATCTGGACGCTCCGGATTTTTTCAGCATGCTGTATATAATTGAACAAAACATGCCTGAAATTTCACTAAAGTTATCACAATTGCTTTACTGTGATATATGTAATTGTAATTAATTGGCTTTAAACAAGTGCTGCCAACGAACACTGAGGTTTAAGAGCAAAAAAACAACACTGGCTTTTGTGTTCATCCAAGAGAAGTTGAAAAGCCTCCAGTAAAATTGGGTAAAAGAACAGAAAATGTTGAAAATAAGAAAAGGCTTAAAAATATGAAAATCAAAATGAAAATATACCTAAGAAAAAGTATTAGACCAAACTAGTCAGCTTTCATGGCTTTATTATGTATTTCAATGTGGTATCTGATTTATATGCTGCTGTATTCACTCCTGATGTCAAAACAGAAAAAAATAAGCTTTCAAATATTCATACAGCTGCCTTCCAGTAGGGAAAATGCAATTACACATGTTTCTGCAACCTCTGGCTATAAAGAATAGCAGCAGTAATTTGATTTTAAATTCCCCCAACCTTGCCTAAGAAGCACAAAGATCTCCCTTTTTAAAGTGAGGTGTGCCCACATGTCAGCTGAAATTCAGCCCAAAGAAAACCTCAGAATGTTATCGTGAGAAAGAAGTGAGGTTCTGACCATTGAAAACAGGAGATACAATATCTTAAAACAAAATCTCATGAGGAAAGGGGAATTATATATGAATTGAAAGTTTAATGTCCTTGGGTAAAATGCAACGTGCTTCATAACTGCAACTGAAATGTTCAAGCTGCACTCTACCTGCTCTGATAAATCACAGACTCAGCTTATGCCTTTCCAATAGATGGACAAAGTGTTAAAACAGGAAGGGCCTGGGAGAATTTTGAAAGTATTATTTTCTTTTATTTTTTTGAAGTAGTGAAATTTTAATTAATTTTGTTACTCATAGAGGAAGTAAAGATTCAGTTTGGGGATTTTTTTGTTTGGTTTGTTTGTTTGTTTGTAGTGGTTTTTTTGTTTGTTTTTTTATGGACAAAGAAATATTCTTAGTCTGCCATAAAGAACCTGTATTACTATTTCAGGCGTACTGCAAGACTGTCCTTTCTCTTGGGCATTAAAGGAGGCAGAAGTTTTCTTAAGGGAAGAAGCTGGGGCTGAGAGTAGTCTTGTAGTGAAATGTCTAGGCTGATTGTTTACCAAAAGGTGGTGTTGGTATGCAAGTATGTATAGATATATACATGCCTATTGATAGGGACTAAGGGTAAGAAGCTTCAGGAGCAGACCTACAGGACAAATTAAGTGACACTTTAATGTAAGAATACTGCTTCTCCATAGGTCAGCTGAGACTTCACAGAGGGTCCTATGGCTGATAAAAGAGACTGAGAGAACAGTAGCTCTGGTCTAACTCACTGTGGAGCCGTGACACATGTTTTAGCTGGAACACGAAACTCTGGCATGTTTCAGAGAGACATGGCTTTCTACAAATGGCTCATTAGGGCATGGCTTTTTGTCCTCCCTGTTCCTGAATGTCAAGTAGAGGAATTAATTAGCAGAAAGCTTTTAAGTTAGATGACTATTTCTCCAGGAGAAACTGTGAGAAGAGTTAGTTCCCTATTGTCAGTGTATCATGGAGTTTTTGTTGTGTGTGCTTCAGATGGAGGCTTTAACTCTTATGAAGTGTGCTAATTAGTTTGAAAAAAAGGTCAAGTCCATGCTAATAACCAAATTGAACTGGTGCCTCTGTGTAAAGGTCACTGGAAAGGAATATGATTATACACAGTTTTAATGTAGGGACTATCAGCTCCATCGTGGTTTTGCCTCTCTTCAGCAGTGTTTTAGCAAGAGCTGCATTTTGCAGAGCTGCAAGAGTCTGGGAAGACTTTTGCAAATTGAAAACCAGAATAACTAAGGAACACCTCTGCTGGGAAATCATATCAGAAGATTGTTTTATATATTCATGTCACTGCCACAATATGTATTGCACCACATTCATAAAAATCCCTGTCTTTAAAACACGCAATGCGCCATGGCCTCTGCAGGTATTCTCCTGGGCCAGCGCATTTGGGAACCTGCAGCATTCTAAACCATCTAAATTTTAACTAGATAAATATAAGCTTTCTTGTAATGGAAAACTGGAGGTAAAGGGAGGGGGGTGACTACTGTTGTATGAAAAAGCAATTTCCTTTGCAAGTAATCTTTTGAACTCCCATTCCTATTATTTGTGATGCTTGTGTTTGAATAAGGTCTTTATCTTTCTTAGTACAGCTCTTACATAGATGGAATTATTTATTTTCCTATAAAAATGCCTATTTCCACCAACAGTATCTATAATTCAGCTTGATTTCCTTTACTGGGTTAGTTTTGTTAAAAACCCAGGAAACAAGATGCTCCTTCAAGTGTACAAAGGCAGAGCAAATATTCTGAAAAAATAGCTGGTCCCTTTGACAGAGTAGTAAAATGTTTGTCAACTTTCAACTATGAGTAAATGTACCCCAGAGAGACCTGTCAGGAAATGATCCCGCACGGTAAGACCATAGGCTTCTCCTGGCTTGGGCTGAACACAAATAACTATACCTAGTGTCAAGGCCATGCAGACAAATGGGAACTTTCATGGACAGAAGGATTCCCAGACTTCGGAGAGGCAAGCAGGACTAGGATAATCAAGCACTCCTAATTTGTTGGTGCTGCTCAGTGTAGTTGCCTCTCCCTCTGTGCCTGGCTTTAGAGGTATTGCACCATGGATGGTTTCTCACCCATCCATGCCTCCTACCTTTCTTCTGCCCAACAGCTCACTGGGGGCACTGAACAAGTGGTCTCAATGGCCAGAAACCCAGTGGTCTGAGATCTGTGCCAGGCACTGTTCTGGGACGACCTCTCCTGACTAGGCACATCTCCACTTTGCCGTCATTGATGACCTAAAAAGCCCCCTGGTCCTTCCTCTTGTGTAGGTTATGAGGAAGAGACTGCCAGAATATCTCCCCTAGCTTTCACCTCCATGCCTTAGAAAAATAAAGGATAGGAAGGCATAGGGCTTTACTGCTTATTCTCTTTTAAGGGTGCATGAAAATCCCGGGGAGAGGAGTGAACTGTGTACTGGGGGCAAGAGGAATGAAGCTGGGACAACTAGATTGTTTGATGCTAATCTTAATATAGGTGTAAGGAGAGAACACAGGAAAAGGCAGAAGGGAAGAAAACAAAAGAGACTAGGAAGAAGGAAAAAAGGACCATATATGAGACAGAGATTGGAGAAAAAAATAAAAGGGGGGAAAAAAGGAATTTATATAAGAAAAAATCAAGTACACCAAAAAATAAAAGGTAAGTAAATTAATCTCAAAAAAAAAAAAAAAACCACAAAAAAAACCCAAACAAACAAAAACCAACACAAAAACCCACACTGAAAAGATCGAATAAAGGATCTACTTCAAATATACTGTGGAAAAAAAGAAAAGCTGAGCAGGACAGGGAAAACACTTCAATACAACAGAGTACCTACCATAAAAATAAAAATGTTGAAGTGCTCTGCATCTGCTGTAACACATGAGTGATGCATTAAGCCCTCCATGCTCCATGTGCTTTCAGATATTTCACTGCTGTTATTTGACTCATTCACTGTGCAAATTTTACTTGGAAGATACCACTGTCTTGAATATTTATAGAGAAAACCCAACTCTTCCCTACAGAAAGCAAGTCAGATAGTACACCCAAACCTCTCTGAGGTCTGTCTGCTTTCTCCAAAGCGAGAGGACGTTGTGCTCTAGTGACTCTGAGCTAAATTCAGTTTGGGGATAACTGGTAGTCTCCAAAGCATTTGCACTAACTTATATGGTAACCGCCGGTAAGTGTCTGGCTTCAGAAAATACACTTAAACAAAACAAGCAAATTCTAAGGACTTTTGAGTTTTCATATCATATTTCCCAAACTTAGCATCCGATTGCTATTCAAATTAAGAACATACTGATCTCTGAAAACATGAAATTAAAATGCTAAAGCAGTGCAAAGCAGTATTAATAAAAGTAAAATACCCAAGTCCTTAAAATGTAAAATCAAATTTTCATAAGGATACAGATCAGTTGCACAGTATTTATTTTCCTGCAAATAGTGGCAGTAGACTGGTTAGTATGATGGTGGCTGATCAGTAACTTTTTTGATTCTGTAACTGAGCTCCAATTCCTGGTTTGATAATTGCGTAGCAGATGTTCCTGAAACAATTGCATACACTTTCAC
Source organism: Aramus guarauna (assembly GCA_013400195.1). Classification (NCBI taxonomy): domain Eukaryota; kingdom Metazoa; phylum Chordata; class Aves; order Gruiformes; family Aramidae; genus Aramus; species Aramus guarauna. The sequence continues at coordinate 93,440 of VXBL01007371.1, forward strand.
ACCAAAAAACCCCAATAACTTCTCTTGTTGTGTGTTCTCACCAAATGACAAAAGCAGCATGATCTAGAATATTTATCACAGTTTACAAAATAAAACAGATGCTTGATTGAGCTTAATCTTAACTTCTGGCACATTAAATAAGCCTGGGATTAATCCTATAATTTATAGTCATAAGTATCTACTTTACATTGCAGTTGAAAAAAATAATAGTGTAATTTACCAATAACTTATTGCTTATTTCCCATTAAGTTTCGATACAGTGAATGTTAACCTAGGGCTGCAGTTGGTTTATTCCTCCTCTTTGTTTAGATCTGCAAATACCCACTGATGGAGGTCAACTGGAATGTCAGAAACAAGGGTGCAGGACAGAGTTCCCACTAATAAGAGCAGACATTTTGGTGAAAACTTAAAACGAGAGCTGAAAGTAAGTAGAAGAAATAGTTAAGCTGCAACTAAACCCTAAATTCAGAGGAAAATACTCCCGTTCTTCCTCTATAAAAGAGTTCTTTGTTTTGAAGCCAATAAATTCTGAACAAGTAAGGGTTTATGGCTCAGTGAAAAATCTGATAATCTTCAACTGCAGTGAATCTAGATAATGAGCATGAGGGTGAGGGCCAGGATACCAGTACTCTGCAACCCTCCTCCTGAGTGACAGAAAGACTCTGATTCACTGGCTTAAAGCTGTCAGGAAGAAAGTGATGGATCTAGGCTTATGTCCAATACCTCCTTAACACCCAAAGCGGAGTAGGAAAGTTGCATTTGTTGTCACTTGAGGAATTTCCTGCCTTCGTGGGAGGCTGTTGCCCTCTGAGGAAGCCCTACTCCATGCAATGGCAGATGAAGAAAGAGGTAGAAGCCAGGGAAAGATTAGTGCCTGACTTTGAAAAAGCAGTGGCATGTGAAGAAAAGATCAGACAGTTCTTCTTTCAATGTTTCCCATATAGAAAGTAAAGAGAGTAAGCAATTATTGTAAATGTGCTGTTAACATCAAGCACAAGCCACTAGCGTATTCAAGCGCTTAAGTCTTGCCTAATTGTGTATAAACTCCTTAATCCCAAAATAGATAGGGTCAGAGCCTTCACTAGGCTGCTCTCTGAAGTCAATTTCCACACTAGATTTTTCTCATCTCCTAAAAGATCTGTTCCCTGGGCTAGTCCAGTAGTACCTCATTCTTGATACCAGCACTAGATCCAAGAAGGATGGCACATATATGGGCCTGAGTTGTCAAATTGGCACACCTGGCAACTTTCTGTTGCTCATGCGTCCTCAGACGGGCATTTTGTGACACTAGAGTTTCTTGAGCACCAGAAAGTCCTGCTGTTAGGCATGCACAGAAACATCTGTCCCAGTCTGAGGACAGCTGACATTGCCCAGGTCCAGAGCATAGCCAACGCTTCCTTTTGTTGCCTTGATTTAACAGGCATTTTTGGGTGATGCCTGCAGACCTGGGATCTCCACAAAATCCAGATCCTTCAAATATGGTTTTTTCTCCTTCCCAGGTGAGTGCTCTAACCACTAGTTACATTATCTTTTCTAAGTTACCTTGCTCATGCCTGAAAGGAAAGGCTGCAGGCACCAATAATTAGGAGAGGCATCTGGACTGCAGAAAATGCTGTCCAATGGCTTGCCTGAGGGATCAAACTTAATATACATACACAGGGTTTGCACTTTCTACCAGGTAGTATGTTCATTATGCCTGCTTGCAATATCTAAAAATACAGCAAGGCAGTGCCTAACTTGTGACTGTGCATGTTCTTTTTTCTCTTCTGGCTGCATGTCCCTTATACTGTTCAGTACATAAAGCTGTTCCTCTGGGCCGTTAATGACATGGGAAAATGTGAAACTATGAAGACAAAGCATTAAGTCCTTAATTGCCAAGTGAATAAGAAGGGCAAAGAGTTGATGGACATACTAGAGGAAGGCTGAAATCTAACTAGTCCCTCTTCCATGACAGCAATATATGCCTTTATAACCAGATCACGTCTTAGGAGTTATGTTCAAGAGTTGTGTTATTATTCTCTCTGGAGAGGAGCCCAATGGTATTTCCTCTGCAACAACTCATAGCCAGAGACGGCACCTCATACAACTAACTGTTAATTGTCTTCCCGTGTTTGGTGCTCCACATAGGACTGAATATCAGAAGAAATCACTGTTGACCAATCTTACATTAGGCCTGCAATGAAGATAAACACAGGTCTTGAAGTTCAAATACTTGTTACTCCACAAAAATCCTATTCTGTCATGCTTACTCTAGTAAATAGCAATGACTTTCTTATAATGAAAGTGGAAAATTCCTGCTTTTTGATGATTATTTTTAAATTCTGAAAAGACATCTAGTAAGTTTGTTTTGGGGAGATGGATTAATTTCTGGTTCTTCTGTTCTTAGCTAATGCAAGCTTGAGGGTAAGAAAAGCAACATTATCGGAGAATTTTTTACTTTCTTCAAACTCACATAATCACCATCAGGTTTATCATTCTGTGTCTTAGTTTCCAGGCAAGGATAAATGTTACCAGATTTATAAAGCCTGTATGGGGAAGGGATTTGGCAATTCAGCAACTCTGCTCACAGGAGACGCTCAGCTGTCAGGAGCCGGGCTCACACAAGTGCATTTGTGTAACAGACAGAAATGAGGCTCCCAGCAAGTACCTGTCCTGTTATTTGCTTCCTGACCATGGGATTCACACCTTGAGACTAGAGTCATGCAAAAGAATGAGTTCAGACAGATGAGGGTTCAGCCAGGAAAAAAAAGTTGATATCTTACGTTATTCAAAAGAGTGACAGAACTACCACCACATTTTCACACTAACTTTGTCCATACTAGGCTTTCACCCTATGTTTTCTTTTAAATAATATCAAGTACAGTGCAGTTCCCTGAGAGTTCACTGGACTTTTAACAAAATTCATATCTGTGCATCACCATGAAAAAAGGAAGAAAAGATTGTATACACATGGTGTGTAAACACTCAGCTATCACCTTGAGTCTGAGATAGCTCTTCTCAATCACATACCTATTTTGTACAAAGTAAAACAGAGTGTGAGGAAATGGAAAACCACTTTTTTCACAGTCTGAACTTCAGAGGGAATGACTGTCTACCCATGCTACCATGACTCAGTCACAGATATCAGTTTAAGAGCCTGAAGACACAGCAGTTCATAAAAGCTGGGCTGTGCTTGTTCACTGCAGTGACCACACCAGAATTACCCATGTGGGCCTGGGCATTTAGAAGAAAGAAGATGTTAGAGGTTAGTCCCCTCAGACCCTGCATGACCCCAAAGACCTTCATATCAATAAAGAGGCAGTTCTGGCCTATATGAATTTAGTCAATTTTAATGTTTACAACAGTGTTCAAAGTTGAGGTGTAATATACAATTCACCAGAGGAAACGGTTTCATGTGGAGACGCGCATACATGATCACAAACAAATCACTCAAGATGCTTTTATCCACTGTTGATGAAAATAGTTACTAGTTAGCAAGCCTAGAACAGAAAATGACATCTGGTTTAGCAAAGAGATGTTTGCATCTCAAGAAAGAGGAAAAATGTTTATTCTGCTTCAGAGGAAACTCTAGATTATCACCAGGTAAAGAGGAAATAAAATCTGCTCCTGGAAGAAAGATGAAATCTGTCCAGAACTGACAAAGGATGTCAAGGGGAACATTAGCTAACAAGCTTGACTAGTATGGAGTCCTCACTAATGAATGCAATTTGAAATACAAGGCAAGTGCAAAAAAAAGAGCTTCTGACATCCATTTCATCAGACAGAGCCTACAACAGGTCAGCTGAATAAGGAAGATGGAGAGAGACACCTTTCTGATTTAGTCTTACTATAAATAGATTAAGGCACATTTTTCTTCTATTTCTTCATCTGTGTCTTTTTTAGACATTCATGACTGTTATGTGTTTTGAGTGGTGTAAAATGTAAAAAAAAATGTTACTGAACTTGGCTTGGCTAAGGAGTGATTTTGAAGTAGCTGGATAATGGCAAGGCACCTTGCCACTAGGAATATTGCTGGTGGTGCAAATCTATTAAGCTGGTTCCAGGACTCCCTACCAAGCATCCCTTCCTGTCATCTGTCCTTTGTGGTACCCAAAGGGTAGCAAAGGAGCATCCGTGAAAGCTGGCTGAGCTGAGTGGAGAGCTAATATGGTTGGAGAGGGGAAACGATTTTCCTTTCCCTGGAATGGCTCTAGATATGAAGGCGGCAGCATACTTGAACCCCAGGGCCAATGATCTGTACGAAAAGACAAAACAAGGCCAGGGCAGAGACACAAGCACTGGCACGCAATGATCCAAACTGTTCACACTATTTCTGGCACAGCCTGGGCCCAAGCCAGGCCTCCAGACAAAGTCTGGGCACTCTCCAGGGGGAGCCTGGGGCCAGAATGGTGCCTGACAGGTTTAGGGGTATCGACGTAGCCTCAGCCAGCAGGTTTAAGCTCTTTCTGCAAGTCAGCTGGATGAGTCTTTCATGCTAGAGATGAGTTGTTTCTATGAGAATTTGGAAATAGCTGCTCTGAGTAGAAACAAATGAGCAATGTCCTGAAATGCAAGACATACTGACTGTTTTCTATTCTTCTGCCAGGTTTAACTAATGGATTCCTGAGAACACACTCTGACCATTTAAATCTGGTAAAATATTTCAAAACTACTTACAGCATCACAATTTTAACAAGCAGCTGGGACTCATTTTGGGGTTTCTCTCAGCAGGATTACAAAACCTGTTTTTTCAAAATATCGCTATCTAAGCTTGAATTCCTTTCACAAATCCCAAACCTGAATTATTCTAGACAACCAGCTATCATCTGCCTGGACTCTTTTCAAACTCCAGTCCGCATGGGCCCCATTATCTGCACACTGGAGAGAGCAAAGCTTCCCTTGAACTTTGACAACATACAGTTCTGCTTCAGACAAACCAGAAATGTTTGCCCTTTTTTGTGTACTTGTTTATGTTTTCTGTGATACCACTCTACAGCTGCCAAATTGGTAGCATCAGGTGACCCGCTGACCTAGTATGGATTTGGATCCACGTGGCTGTTCTGTCGATCAGACAAAATCTCACAGTTAGGGTTAGTTCTCTCTGTTTAAGAAAAAAGTGTTATTTTGGGTTGATTACTGTAATTTAATTCTATGGGTAATGGAAGATGAGGTTATTATGTATTATCACAGCTTTTTCATAGCCACTACAGCACAAGTACTTTTTTTTTCCCTTTTGTTGAAATAGTGTTTTGCTGACTCCAAAGCCAGGCTTATTTTAAATTTTCTGGTGTCTGTAACTACCGTAATTTGTATTTGATGCACATGGATGGTGTTCACAATTGTTTTAAAGCAGCGGTGCAGAAGCATTTTCTATTACTTGCTGTCAAGAAAATCTATATTACCACTTTCCTGTAACACTCTCATTCTCATGTGTCATCTCTAAGTAGTTCAAAATGGGCATTGGCTACAACCCACAGAGAGTTAACGTAAAAGTATGCTGAAGCTTCTGCAACTTTCAGAAATCTTCTTGCTTTCCCTATTATAATATTGCTTCCCTTTTTAAAAGCTCTGATGTCAGCTTTTAGTTCAGCAGATAAGAATTGAACTGCTGATTTCTTCAGGAGAGGTGAGCATTAATTTTGACTTCGTAAGGAGCAGCTTTTTGGCTAGTTTGAAAAATGCTGTGTGAGTTGCTGAGGAGCTTTGTCTACAGTCTCAAAAATCTATCAGGCACTTTCTTGTGTGATTACCAGGAAACTTCTCTGGTTGCTCCTAGTATTGCCTGAATAAGGACAATGCTGAAAAGAAAACAGAGCTGAAAATTATAGGAAGCTAGGAAGGGGGTCGACTGAAACAGAAATGCCACTCTGCCAGCTCATTTTTCTTAATGTGTAATAAAGACTGGCTTTACCACGAGCTAAAAATGGCTTTCATTTATTTTCTTCATTTGTACATTGGAGAAGTGAGAGAGATCTAAAAAGGTGCTGCACTCAAACAGCGTATGTCCACAAAGGTGGGATGGCTCAGCATCTCTTGTTTGTATGACAAGGAGAGATACCATTGCCTAATATAAATAATCTGTTTACTGCTGGCAAAGCGTTAAGACTGTCACTGGCTGATAGGACGCTGCAAAAGCAGTATTATGTGATTAAAGAGAAGCTGAGTGATCCAAAACTTCACATGACACTGGAAGCTGTTTTATAAGTGAATTTTTAGGACAGAGGATTACAGAGCCCCATATGTGTATTTATACTCATGAGCTATCCAAAACCATAGTTTTGTGAAACAGTAGATCTGGTGGCCACACAGGCTTAAGAAATTTCCCTTTCTGTCCCTGACCACTGATTCTTGTTTTTTCACCAGAGTAATTCTTGGCTTTTAGGCAGTTACATTTTGTAGCCAGTTCAATGATCCATTTTAGCCCAGTCCTAAAAGCACTGGTGCTTGGCGGGGATATCATGTTGCTACGGAGGGGCAAGTGTGAGCAAACTGGCTGGGTGAAGAGATGGGCAGAAATCCTTCAAGTGACATTGCTGCCAAAGCTGCCTTAACAGGAAAATGCATCTGAAATTTGGAAATTAAGGGGATATTTCACCTCAAATAAATTCCCTTTATTTTTTTTGCTAGCAAGCCTGAGGACAGGACTTGTCAATGACTGTATTTCAGCTCTGTGGAAATGTTTAAAATGTCCTGGCAGATAGTTAGACAGTCTGCTATCTGCAAGTCACCTAGTAGCAAAACTGCGATCATCTGTTTTTAAATATAGTAACACGTTTGTGGTGCCTTTGCCTGTTTCTTTAAGGTCTGATAAGTGTTAACAGGGATTTATGGAAACGCAGATGAAGAGAAGCATGTGAGTTTCCAGGGAATGGTGATCCAGAGCAGAGATGCTGCCTCGTGTGCCCAGGATCCCAGCATGGGCCACTCAAACCGTGCGAGTCCCTCTGCAAGGCTGCTCCTCCTGTGCAGGTGGGATGTGACTTCCCTGGGTGGCACATGCCAGGAGAGGTTTCTTCACACTCATCAGCCGACAAGGAATGCCAAAACTGTCCTAAAATCATAACAGATGGCTTTCATGCAAGTAAAGATTACTGATATGTGAATGTCATTGTACTGATCTGCATGTCCCACCCTGCTACTCTAAATGCATCTAATAAGCATTTCTCTCCTTAGCCACAGACAGATGATGTGCATCCTGCATCTGTAGGGCGCATATTGTCAGCTGAAACATTCATTCTGTGGTAAAGTATTAATTAGCTTCAAATATTTAATAACTTAGTCTTTTGCAGTTGGCCAATTCAGCCAAAGGTGGTAGAAAAACAGGGTTTGTAGGCCAGCAAAAATTTCTCTGCATATCAGATGTTTGTATGGAAACAGGCACATTGTGACCAGCTTATCTTATGCTCAATGCAACAGCCTTTCCCAAAGATACGGGCACTTAGCATTCAGGCACTCCATTCACTTTGCTTTATTGAGATCCCTACTACAGTGTGAAGCAAGCCCTCAACCTTCTGAGAAATAAGAGGAAGGAACAAATGCAGCAGCAGCAACAGAGCCCCTGTTGAAAGTAGCAATGCTGCTGCTAAAGGAGTTGACTGTACTTAATATTTACTGTAAGGAAAACTGAGCAGTGCCCAGTTGAAGCCAATGAAAGAGCAGTGTGCAATGGAAACAAAAAATAAGGTTCTAGCATCTTTTTTTTTTCTTTCTAAATGTTTGAAATGTAAACGATGCACAAGACAAAGCAAAGGATTAAATCTGAGTAAAAAGTCTAAAAAGACACAGCATGACCTTAGATGCTTATGCCAAATGTGAATAGTGTCCATCTAATCCTGGAAGGGCCTAAACCCTTGAGTATACTTTTCTCCTTTATATATTCTCCAGAGTTCTGCTTTTTGGACCTTCCACTCTGAGCGTTTACCGCACACATGTAACTGACAGGGCTAGGGACACAAGGTGGCTTTCCATCTCAGTCATGGAGGGTGTTGGGTCAAGCACTCACAATGCACATGAGACCACGTCTTTTGAAAACAAGTGTTTCCGGAACTGCTTGGACTCACCCAGGAAATGAGACATCTGAGTCAAATGATCTCTGCAGCTTGAGGGAATTAAAGTTTTACATCTAGGTGTGACCTACCCACCAGCTCTGCAGAGATGCGATACTTGCTCTTTTTCTATCCAGTGACTGATTGAGGCTTACGTCTGAAAGCAAGCTATACCGCTAGTACATTATCAGGGATGAGCAGCAGTTCCCCCAATTCCAACTTCATTTTAAAAGGCAACTGTGAACCTTGTTTAGCTCTGTCAAACAGAGGTACTTCAGGCACTTTACCTGATCATGAGAAGACTCTGAACTTTTGATGTCAGGCACGTGGAGGTACCTGCCTAATGCCTGGGTTCAGGCTTTTGCTTATGTACCTCCTGTACTGCAGGTGATTTCATCATGGAAACACCCTGGCTGAGAGTTGAGTAAGAGAGGAAGTTAATCCCACATTTCAGTGGGAAGAGCAAAGTACAAGTTTCAAGCTAACTCCCAGAAGAGGTACCAGTGTTTCACAGATGATTTAGGGAGTGACACTCAAGTTTCAAGGTTGTTGCTTTCGTACTAAGAGCAGAGATGGGACATTGGGTGAATATGCAGTGGAAATATAAACACAGACACCATAATCAAATCCCAGAGTTAGGCTGTTGTCTGCAAAAAATTACAGGGGACACAAGCTGGATTTATCATCTTAAATGGGTTTTATCATCTTAATCTAGCAGAACAGTGACTTGTCTGTCAGGCTTCCATATCAAACCTAGCTTATGTCCTGTCATCCCAGTCCATGGGCAGGACCAGCATGTGACAGCATTCTTCTGTATTCATCCCTCTTCATGCTTGTTTTGATTTTATTCATTTCTGTCATATCCCCTTCATTCAGCGCCTTTTATTTCAAGTTCAAGAATCCTAAACTTATCTAATCTTTTCTCATATGGGAATGATTTTTAACATCTGTCCTTCATATACTTGTCCTTCTTTGCAGATTTTCTAGTTCTAAAACTTCCTTTAAAAGAAAGATGACAGATACATGCAATATTCAAGCATGTCAGGAGTTACGGATTTGTCTTTTGGCTGCTACTGTAATGATACTTTTTTGTTTTGTTCCCCAATCTGATTCTATAATTGCATTCGTCTTTTGACCGCCATTGAGTAACAGGCTCATCCATACAGTTTTCACAGTACTGTCCATAATGGTGACATCCTGAGCGGTAATAATTTCTTTTGAGCTCACTGCTGCATGTTGGTATATCAGGGATTATTTTTGCCATTGACACTACTTTGTGTTTATCAACACTGAATTGCATCAGATCTCAGCTCACCCCAGCAGCCTGTGCCCAGAGAAGTTCCTGCAGCACTTTTTAGTAACTCTGGTTTTGACTGTTATAGTTCTGCAAGATCAGAAAACATCCCTCTCTGCTCCCTTTCCAGAACACTAATGAATGTGCTGAACAGTGAAGTCATCCTACCTCCATGGTAAAATGTCTTATTATTCCCATCTTTTCTTCTCTATCTTTTCATCAATGTTAATCCATGGATGGAACTTTCTTCTTACACTATGACAGCTTATTTTCTATAAGTCTTTTGTAAAAGGCCTATTCAAACTCTTTCAGAAATTCCATGTTCAATCTATCAAACAGTTCATTGTTACCAACATGTTCACTGACTCTTAAAGAGCAATACAGACATGTAAGACATCACTATCTGCTGCAAGAAAATGCTCTTTTCCCCCGTTGTATCATTTTCACCCATTTGACTCCTGATTCTGTTCTTTATCATAGTTTGCATTGGTTTACTCGATATAGTAGTCAAGCTTACTGTTGTTTCCTAGATCTTGCCACAGTGTGGTTTTTTTTTTAATGGATGTCGTATTTGCCAATTGATGTTTCTCCGGTACCTTGGATGACTTAAACTATTAGCAAGTTACGGTTAATTGGCCGTTGCATATTCAGGGTCCCTCAGAACTCTTGGGTGAACACCCTCAGGTCTCATAAATCAGTTCATGTTATTTTCAAAGGCCACTGATATTTCAACTATTTACATAATGATATAAGAATTCTTAATGCTAATTAGAAGTGTTATCAACTCTGAACAAGGGATAAACACAGGATTCTATTTGATGGACTAACGGCTGCTATTAAAACTATTTTGCAGAGTGACTGCATCCATCAGGAATACTAAAGGACTGTCAAGAAATCAAGTCTTATTTTGTGGGAGTATAATAGTGAGTGATAGAGGTGGGGTACATGCATTGAACACCAAAGGAGAGGAAATCCTGTGGTTTCCACAAGTATACAGCCACTCACAGCACTTAAAGTTGTAGGAGAGATTAATTTCTGAGGAGTTATTTTTAGAATCTAATAAGAGGGTGCTTAGATTGAGAAGCCTGATATCCTATTTGTTTATCTAGTAATAAATCAAGTTTCACGCATCTCCCTTTCATTAGCCTTTCATATGACAAATGTCTGCCAGACTCCGCGGGCTGCTCAAATCACCATGCATTTTACCTACTTAAAATCTATCATGCAGTCATAAACTGGACTTCCCTGGTTCTGGTGGTCTCCAGTGTTTGAGCATAAATGTAGCCTAGAGCTTTATCCAAATAATCATAAAAGACTTGCCATTGTTGTCCTGCAGCTTTCACTGGAAGATACATCAAAGCAACCCTCTAGATTTGGTTTTGCCTGAGCAAGAGGCCCACCAGAATCACAGGAGTATTATCACAAATTAAGGCAACAAGGCTACAGTTCTGCAGAGGTCTGTGTAAGAGGGGAAAGGATGCAAGAGCCTCAGCTTCTTCTGGACCTTTACAAAATTATCAACAATACATTTTCCTCTTTAATGGATGCTGCCTTATTAGACAAATTCTATCATTTTGTGTGCCCCAATAAAATACCACATGGGTTTATATCATTGTATCTTTTATATTGCAGTGGAAAAGAGGAACTTTTACCTCTGAAAAACAAAGGGACTGCAAATCTCCTTTTTTACCTTTTCTCCTCTTCATCAGTGATAAAGAGCCTGTCGGTATTTGTATACTAGAAATTCATTAAAAAATGAATTGTTCGGTGAGCCTGCAAGAGTAATACAAATAAATCTGAAAGAGCTACACATGTGGAGGCAGGTTATTAGACTGGCTCATGGAAGCACTCTACTCTGACAGCCATGAAATGGCCTCTCTGCTTCATTTTTCTCTGCTTACAACAGTGACTTTACATTGACTAAACACTTTTGCCTAGTGCAAAATCTTTTTTACAAATTCATAGTATCCTAAATGAGGGAGAGTGGGATTTCCAAAGAGCCCTCGGTATTGGCCAAACCCTGCTCTGTGGAAGTTGACCGAATGCCTTAAGGAGGGACATGAGGCCAAACAGGAGTACTGATGAGCTTACCAGAATGGGGATATTGGTCACACACTTCTGGGAAGCCACCAGGGTGTAGGACAAAAGGTTGGACCTTTCTTCAGGAATTTTAGTCTAGTAGTTGCATTTATTTTCCCTATTATGTTCTGAATTATTTCATACAATGCATAGTAATTGTACATGATGTACAGTAGATGAACGGTATTCAAATAATTCAAATAATGATGGTCTCCAGTGTGTCACTTAAAGAGAAGTGATGGTCCCGGAACTGCTCTAGATCTGACAGTTTTGCAGTCTTGTTAGATGCGGGCCTGCAGCCAGGTTGTGCAACAGAATCATGAGACTCTCCAGCTAAAGAGGAGGAGGAGAAAAAAAAAATCCTGCAAATTACCTTTCTCAGATCTCAGTTCTTGTGACATGGAAGCAGCAGCTGCTGCTGTTTCCATATCAGATGCTTCCAGCCAGGAGCAGGGGGCACATCTCAGTGGTATCACAGTTCAAGGTCACAGGAGGAAAAGAGTCTGCATATAAATACTCCTGAGCTTGGTCTTCCTTCTGGCACCTAGGTGTTTCCTGTCTCTCATAGAGATTAAAACAGTCACATGATGTCGGTACAGTGGTCTGTCAGACGTAGAGGAAGAGTGAGAGGGCAGGAAGGCCCTTATTCATCCTAGCAGAGCAAGAAAGTGTGAGGTGTGACAGAGGTTTTGATGGACTACATGACTGTAAAGTGATAGATATGTAAATTATTCTGTCACTGTGCAACATTAAACAGTTAGAGGGGCATTGGGTTGCAAGTTCAGAGATTTCAGCATGCCTTGTCTAATGGTGACAAGCATTACAGTCTTTTTTTTTTTTTTAAATACAAAGGAAAAATAGCAGAGTTAAAGCATTTAAAATGTAAAGTATACAATAATTTATTTTAACTGTATTTTTAACTTTTTTTCACTTTCTATACGAGGACAGAAACTCTTTACGTCACAGTCTTCTGTAGGCTGAAATGATCTTTATCTACCCTCTGTCCAGGAAAACTTTATTAATCTGAATGTGCTGTGGAAAATGCTGCTACTTGCAAAATCCAATCTGCTTCACATAAGATGAAACAAACAGTCAAAAAGTGAGAAAGGAGAAGGAAAGGAGAGAACAGAGAAGGGAGAGAGAGGAGGAGAGAGAAAACGAAAGAAATAGCAGCACAACAAAATGTGCATCTCTGCCATGGTGCAGACTGGTCATTGCTGCAGAGAAGACCAGTCACAGCATCAACTTATCAGCAGCCTCAGAACCTGACGTATTTGTACCCAAGTCAGCTTAGACCAAAGTTTTATCAGCATCTCTGGTCCCAGGCTCACAGCTGTGTTGAAAAAGATGCAGATTTGACTAGCTAAACCAAACTTGTTACACGGAAGGCAAAAGAAGGAGAGATAGGGAAAGAAGAAATCATATAGGGAAGCAAAAGGACACGTAAGGGAGGAAGCGATAACAGGAGTGCCAGTCTCATATCTATGACTTCACTGAAGCCAGGACGGATGGTATGGCCTCAGCTTGCTCTTCCGCTGGCTTGAGTTTGCCATCTCTGATCAGATAAAGTCGTATAGTGTCAGAGCATTTGACTTTATCCCAGGGTCATGGGGGATGTCAGGACCTGTGGTAGTGAAATTTGCTTTCTTCAGGCCGGGACATATTCTTAGCTTTTCCCTTTTCCTCTTCCCCTTTACCTGCATTCAGCTTTACAGATGCAGTGTTGCCCAATTTGCTGTACCAAACAGAGGACAATATTTACCGTTCTTGCTGGACCTCACTACATGAGCTGTAAGATTCTAACAGGCCATGCAGAGTTCTTGTGCTCTGGAGATGCAACCAGTACTACCCAATGCAATAAAACAGTAATTCAACAGAACAGTCAAATACAGAGTCTGTGATGCCAAATGAACCAGATGTATTAAGCTGATGCATGATGAAGTGAAACTACCGCTGTTAGCACCTATTCAGTTCAGGCTAGGTGACTAACCTGAATTAAAATATTCAGAGCTCTCTGCCCACTAAAACTGCCTTCCTGGAAGTCAAAGCTTTGGCTGTGCACATGGGTGACTTCTGCTGCCACAGGAGACTTTTCATCATGTTTCACAAAGATAAGGTGCTGCTCATCTATCTCTAAAGCCTTACCTGAAGTATTTTTCATTTCTGCAACCAAACACTACAAACAAATGCAAAAATTGGCAGCTTTCATCCTTACATGTCACAAACACAGAGGCTAACCAAGAAGTTCATACTCTTGAGAGGTGGAGGGCAACACTCACACTACCTGCAAAGGTTTCTTTAATTGCACAGATTGCCAAGCTCTGTGTACTGTCCTGTTGTCACATACACAATCCTAAGTACCAAGATATCTCTTCTAGACAGTGCACAGAGGAAAGAGATGACCAGTCTGAGCTGCCCCAAGTTAAAGGCAAGGTAACCTGTGAAAGTCCATCCATAAAATCCATCATGATTCATAATTTAGTGTTCCCTGTAATACCTCAGTACAAATAAGCAACCACTATTTACCTGTGTGGTATCATTTTAAAGAAGAAGGAGGAAAGCAGGAAAAGGAAAGAAGAAAACAGTCTTATTTACTCTCTTTATCCCTTCTGTCAACAAAGAATTTTGTCAATGACATGGTTGAAGATGAACAAGGACTAAGATGCCAGTTATTCTGGCTGGGTCCACAAGATATTCCACTCCTGGGGGACCAGAGTAGATAGAAACTGGCTGCTAGGCGCTGAAAGGTGGAGACACTGTCAGAGTGAATGCAGCATCAGTCCTAGCTATATTTATGTCTATGTTGTGAAGGTGAATTCCTACACTGCCTGAACTCTTACCCTTGTGAGTAGGCTTCAGTATGACAGCTATGGACTGGAGGAACTAAGATGAAGACCTGCACCATTTTACTGTGTGCTATAAATGAGGCTCTTCATCTTTAACCTCAGGAACGTATCTCTGTAAAGTAGGTTACTTTGCATAAATGTGGTCACTACCATGAAACATCGTCAATGAAAGTAGCATAAATGTATCACAGTGTTTTTACTTGCACACAGTTGAAGTGAGTTGGTAATGTGAACAGGAAGCAGCAAATGAGGTTTTGCTGAATGATACATCTCCTGCTTCTGAGAGGAAATTTTTGCCTGAGAGAAGTAAAACAAATACCACCGCAGAGGGAAGAAAACCACAGCTCTCAGCTCTCTTGAGTGAAATCTCCACTGTCTCAGCAAATGAGTAGTGTAAGACTAAGACTCTGGCACGTGGACAGTTTAAGGGTGGAAGAGAAGCTTCAAACTCATCTTAAAAAAGCAGATAACAGTCAGGGAGAGAAACCAAAGTCAATTTGACTAAGAGAGCTCAAATGATGCAAGACTTTGGAAAATAATCCTTGTCTTATTTGATCAGCTTGATAATACAATGTCTGAAATAAATTTCCTAGTTAAGAGAAGAAACAGAGGAGAGCTGAAAGAGGGGAACTGATTCAATGGAGAAGTAAATCTCTGAGCTAAATTTGAAATGGATTAATTTCTTTGTTTAAAACAAGAAAGTCTCCAGAGTCAAATGTGACAGCTTACAAATCAAGGTAGCTTAGAAAACAAGGCAACTTCGAAAATGGGGTGTTTCCCATCTCTAAGCTTAAAAAAAAAGTAAAAAGAAAATAATCTTCTTCCTCCATTTATACATAGGCTTTTTAAATCTATAAAATAAACATACTATACAGAAAATCTTAGGAGCAAGAACAGGAGAAGCAAGACTTTCAACAAAGTCAGCCACAAACAAAATTTCCATGTTAAGTAAGGAACAGAATTATTGAAGAAATGGCCTTATTACATGACAACTGTTAGGCCTAAGTGTCCCAGCTGATCCCTGTGCCTTGGGATGTGAAGCTGGCAGCACCCTGGATGCTTCCCAGCCCTTTCCTGGTTGGGAAGTTTTCATGGTACTTATCTTCATCAAGTGTGAAGACTGGATCAGGCATAGCAAAGTAGTTGCAGAGCAGCTTGTAGAGGAAGATCTTGGTTTCCTAAACATTGTGTTTCCACGTCCTTCACAAGACATATCATTTAGGGACAATGCTTCAATAGGTTTCAGGGTACTTTGAACTCTGATTTGTTTTTCCTGGGGAAAAAAAAAGAAAAAAAAAAAGAGGAAAAAAAGGTTGCTTTCTGTTTGAAACATAATCTACGCATTGGAAATTGTATTTTCCAGCAAGAAGCCAGCGGATAAATTGTAATCTCTTTTGAGTATGTGTCATAACAAGCATCAAGAATTTGAAAGCCTGAACTGAAAAATATAGAGTCAATAATATTATAGTTGTTAGAAAATGGCCAAATATCTTTTGTTTGACAGTGTCTGACTGATCAAAACCAGATCATTGCATTTGATTTGTTATCTTTATTTCTACCGCTTTTTTCACCTAAAGTACGCTAGTGGCCCCTCCGGTATTGGAGGACAGTTCCTAGCTTTAGCGGCCAACTGTAGGGGCTTATTAATGAATGGATTGTATCTCCTGAATCTGTTATGTCAAATCTGCAGCTTCAAGACTTCAGCAGACTTGAAGTTGATATAAATTTAACTCACTAAATTTCTGTTAGCCTGCATGATCATCCCTGTTGCTTTCTGGCACTATCTTAGCCTTAAAAAACTTACTCCCATGGTTCACTGGGCCAGAAAACCAGGTTGCTCTCACTTGACTTTCTAACAAGTTTCAAAATTTCTTCTTGGTCCTTTATAGTCCCGTTTCTCAGAGGCCATTCTGATTTTTCATGTACTCCAGGCTAGGTCTTTTAGTCCAAATATAATCCCATTCTTTTAAACCATTGCAAATGTCTTTATACATTTCTGCAACACAGGACTTCACCTGTCCTATTCTATAAATGGGGGCAAGGATTGCATTACCAGGTCCTAGTGCTTTTCTTTGCCCAGAGTAGTCTCTGTCTGCTGCTGACATTAAAATCTCAGGAGACGAATTATGCAGAAAGTGTCTCACATCAGCAAGGCTGCACATCTGTCCAGGACAGCTGGATGCCAAATGATCTGATCAGAGCAGTACCTCCAACTGCCTTCAGGACACCCAGAAGTCCTGAACAAATGTCCATGGCCCGAGAGCCCAGCTCTGTCCAGGAACCTTGCATGTAATGGCTATCCATGTGTTGTGTTCACAGAGAGTTTCACATGTTCCCTGTGCCACCAAAGCAGAACTGGAAAAGCCTTGTGGACCTGCTCCAAAGTCACAGAATGCAGTTTCATGGCTGGGGATGTTTCATTGTTTTTACATAAGTTTCTGCTTTTCACATTTGGGAAAGCAGGAATCATAGAAGCATAGAATCATAGAATGGCCTGGGTTGGAAGGGACCTTGAAGATCATCTAGTTCCAATTCCCCTGCCATGGGCAGGGACACCCTCCACTAGATAGGTCACTCAAAGCCCCATCCAACCTAGCCTTGAACACTTGAGACTCTTAAATGGCACCTCTCTTCATTGGCTCATCTATCACTTGCAGAAGGAAGTTATCGTCAATGCCTTCCAGGAACCTCCTGGATCGGTTATGCCCTGCTGTGTTGTCCCTCCAGCAGACATTGGGGTGGTTGAAGTCCCCCATGAGGACCAGGGCTTGTGAGCATGAGGCTGCTCCTATCTGTCTATATAGAGGGCCTCATCTTCTCAGTATTCCTGGTCAGGTGTCCTGTAGCAGACCCCTACTGTAGTATCACTGGTCCCTGGCCTCCCTTTAACCGTAACCCATAAGCTCTCAGTTGGCTTCTCATCCATCCCCAGGTGGAGCTCCATGCACTCCAGCTGGTCATTGACATAGAGGGTGACACCCCTTCCTCGTCTCCGCTGCCTGTCCTTCCTAAAGAGCCTGTGTCCTTCCATTCCAACACTCCACTCATAAAAGCCACATAAGAATTACAGAATGGTTTGCATTGGAAGGGACCTCAAAGATCATCTAGTTCCAACCCCCCTGCCATGGGCAGGGACATCCTCCACTAGACCAGGTTGCCCAAAGCCCCATCCAACCTGGCCTTGAACACTTCCAGGGAGGGGACATCCACAACTTCTCTGGGCAACCTGTTCCAGTGTCTCACTACCCTCATAAAGAAGAATTTCCTCCTTATATCTAATCTAAATCTACCCTCTTTCATCTTAAGGCCATTACCCATCATTCTAGCACTACAAGCCCTTGTAAACAGTCCCTCTCCAGCTTTCCTGTAGGCCCCCTTCAGGTACTGGAAGGCTGATAAAAGGTCTCCCTGGAGCTTTCTTTTGTCCAGGCTGAACAACCNCCATCTGTCTTGCAGGCCCCCTTCAGGTACTGGCAGGCTGATATAAGGTCTCCCCAGATCCTTCTCTTCTGCAGGCTGAACAATCAATCCCAACTCTCTCAGCCTTTCCGCATAGGAGAGGTGCTCCAGCCCCCTGATCATTTGATAACCTTTCTTTCCCCTAATTATCTTAGAAGTCTTTCCTGCTTTTCAGGATGCTTAATTCACTTGTGTAACCAGCTGTAATTGTACATTACAGCCCAGGTAAACTCTTGCTAGAGCACTGTTTAGTACTTCCCTATCCCTGAGGATGTGTTTCTTTGTATATGACTGCATCACATCAGTCT